>CAUYLG010070535.1:0-47276 GCA_963573385.1 Cacajao melanocephalus
AAAGACTTAAACATAAGACCTAACGCTATAAAAACCCTAGAAGAAAACCTAGGCAAAACCATTCAGGACATAGGTATAGGCAAGGACTTCATGACTAAAACACCAAAAGCATTGGCAACAAAAGCCAAAATAGACAAATGGGACCTAATTAACCTCCAGAGCTTCTGCATAGCAAAAGAAAAATCATTACAGTGCATTGGCAACCAACAGAATGGGGAAAAATTTTTGCAATCTACCCATCTGACAAAGGGCTGATATCCAGAATTTACAAAGAACTAAAACAGATTTACAAGAAAAAAACAAACATGCCCATTGAAAAGTGGATGAAGGATATGAACAGACACTTTCCAAAAGAATACATATATGAGGCCAACACACATATGAAACGATGCTCATTGTCACTGGTCATTAGAGAAATGCAAATCAAAGCCACCTTGAGATACCATCTCATTCCAGTTAGAATGATGATTTTTAAAAAATCTGGAGACAACAGATGCTGGAGAGGATGTGGAGAAATAGGAACACTTTTACACTGTTGGTGGGAGTGAATATTAGTTCAACCACTGTGGAAGACAATGTGGCGATTCCTCAAGGATCTAGAAGTAGAAATTCCATTTGACCCAGAAATCCCATTACTGGGTAAATATTCAAAGGATTATAAATCATTCTATTATAAAGACACATGCACACAAATGTTCATTGCAGCACTGTTTATAATAGCAAAGACTTGGAACCAACCCAAATGCCCATCGATGATAGAATGTACAGGGAAAATGTGGCACATATACACCATGGAATACTATGCAGTCATCAAAAATGATGAGTTCGTGTCCTTTGTAGGGACATGGATGAACCTGGAAACCATCATTCTCAGCAAACTGACACAAGAACAGAAAATCAAACGCCACATGTTCTCACTCATACGTGGGTGTTGAACAATGAGAACACATGGACACAGGGAGGGGAGCATCACACACTGGGGTCTGTTAGTGGGGGAACTAGGCGAGGGACAGTGGGGGTTAAGGAGTGGGGGAGGGATAACGAGGAGAAATGTCAGATATAGGTGATGGCGAGGAAGGCAGCAAACCACATTGCCATGTATGTACCTATGCAATAATCTTGCATGTTCTTCACATGTACCCCAAAACCTAAAACGCAATACTATACATATATATATATATATGTATATATAAAAAACTGGACACAACGAGAACAAACCATCAAAGTAAAAAATTGAGAAGCCAATTATTTGGACTGCATCAAAATGAAACATTTCTCTTTTTCAAAAAAATCACTAACAAAATGAAAAGCCAAACCACAAAGAAAACATTTTTGTAATTCACATATCGAACAAAAGACTTGCATCCACAGTATATAAAAACCCCTAGAATTCATTGACTCCCCTCCAAAACAAAACAAAACAAAAAAAAGCATGACATTATTTAACTTAAAAAAAAAAACAGGCCAAAATCTTAACAGACACCTGACCAAAAGAGATATAGATGGCAATTAAGCACATGAAAAGATGCTCCACCATCAGGGAAATGAAAATTAAAACCACAGTAAGGTCCCATTACATGCCTATTAGAATGACCAAAATCTGGAACACTGACAACACCAAATGCTGGCAAGGATGTCAAGCAACAGGAATGCTCATTCACTGCCAGTAGAAACACATAATTTCACACCCATTTTGGAAGAGAGTTTGGCAGTTTCTAACAAAACTAAACATACTTTTACCATATAATCCAGCAATCACTCAGCTTGATATTTACCCCCAAAAGTTGAAAGCTTATGTTCATATAAAAACCTGCTGGAGATATTTACATCAACATTACTTATACTTTCCAAAACTTGGAAGCAACCAAGATGTACTTCAGTAAGTAAATGGGTAAATAAACAGTGGTACACCCAGATAATGAAATATTACTCATCATGTTGAAAAATGAGCTATTGAACCATAAAAAGAGATGGAAGAATCTTAAATGCATATGACTATGTGAAAGAAGCCAATAGAAAAAGGCAATAATACGGTGTAATTCCAACCATGACCTTCTAGAAGAAGCAAAACTACAGAGACAGCATAGAGTTCACTCGATGTCAGGGGTTTTATGAACAGGATGAATAGGCAGAGCACAGAGGATTTTTTTTAGGGTAGTGAAAATACTCTGTATGACACTATAATGATAGATCCATGTCATTATTTATTTGTCAAATCCACAGAATGTACGACATTCATGTAAACTATGGCCTTTGGTTGATTCTAATGCATCAGTGCAGGCTCACCAATTGCAACAAATGTCCTACTCTAGTGGAGAGTGTTGATAACGAGGGAGGCTTTCTATGTGTGGGGGAAGGGAGTATAAAGAAAATCTCTACCATCCTCTTAATTTCAAAACTGCCCTAAAAACCGTCTTTTATGAAATTAAAACACATTTAGAAATCATAGACAAAAAAATAGAAAAAGATTAGGCAATTGCTCATCACAGCAGATACAAATTCCAAAGGTTCTCAATTTTGTTCCAAAACACCCTCAAAAGGGTGTCCACCTTTACCTCATTAACTTATTTGAATGGTACATTTGCATGTCTTGAAGAACTCTTAGAAGAACTGGCTGTGGTGGAATTTTCAACCTTTTGTCAACCTTGCAAAGTCACATGCCCATCAGATAGCATTATCTAATTTCCTGCCCTGTACCCCAAGAGAGCGGTCCTCAGGAACAACACAGCAACTGAATATTTAAGTATAGTCAATTAACCAGTGCTTCAGAATCACACTGGGGATCCTCTGTTTTCCCTCACAAGCAGAGTCTCTCAGGGGCACTCCTCATTTATGCCTATGAAGGCTCAACTGGAACCCAGACTTGCTCTCCCATGTGATGATGACTCCAGCAGACGCACCTGGGCTTCTCGGGTGTGCTTTCTTATTGTGGAACCCAGCAGGATAAAATATTAATGTGTGCAGGCAGAAATAGGTGTAGAATATAAGCAGGATGCCTCTTTCTTTCTCTATTGGTAGGTTTGATGCAATATGACTAGTAGACTAATCCAATCTGTTTAAGAGGTTTAGTTTGGGAAAGTCCTTGTAAAGCATTAAAGGAGTAGTTTTAATCCACAGATAATATAACACCTAGATACAATGCCAGAATATCCAAAATCATTTATTGCATTCTACATGCTTAGATTGTTGAAGATTAGAGTATATTTAAACTACACTGGTAAGAGTTGTTGGGAAAAATACAAGTATCTCAGAGATCCCATGGTCACAAGCTACCTATAAGGACCTCAAGCCATGTTAAAACATCACAGCTGAGGGAACTACTTCAAAGAAACAAAGACAGAACATAATCATCCTAAAACCCAGAGGCAAACCTGCATCCATTAAATACACTCCTTTGGCCAGTCATGCTCATTCATTCTCATTCAAAACAATGATTTGATGATACGGTCAAGCCAGAAAGTATTCTGCTTTTTATAAGGCAAAAGGTGAGAGTGAATTTCTAGAAGTTAATAAACAGGTTAGCAGTTTTCTTTCACTTTGCTCATAACATCATGGAAAAATCACTGAAGTATGAGAAACAGGATTCTGTCACACCAGTGCCTCACATCCAGTGCTGCAAGAGAATGAAATATCGACATACTTAGGTGTAGTTCTCATAATTTCACCCAACTCAAAGGAATGACTGAAACACTCCTTGGTAACATGAAAACACCTGAGGAAGGGAGAGAAAATAATCATTCTTTCCAGGCTTCTTTGCACCTTTCGATTTCATACAGCTAAGGATACACATTTCTCACAGTGATTGAGGAGGGTGGTAACATCTGTCAAATCTGTAGAGTCAAGACATGAAACTCAATTTTAAAATCTCAGTAGAGGAGAGAAATGAGAGAAAGGTAACTTGTAATTTCTGCCAATTAGGTATACAGGAATAACTAATTGAAATGAATGTTTTATAAAAAACCTTCTTTGACTTTAAAAAAAACTGAATTTCTACATTTTAATAACATTGTCATGTATAATTACAGGGGCGTTGAAATTTTGTTTCCTCTTTTCTGAGCCCTAAGTTTGCCTTCTGAGAGAAACTCTTTAAAATTTAATCATATTTTAAAAAGTAGTAAAGCCTACTACTGTTCATATCATTTTCAATAATCAATAGACCTTAAAGAAAGGAAAAGAATGAAAATAGCCTGTATTTGAAGTATGGAAAGCACCATGCTGGATAGTAAAAAAATATTTAGAAAGCCTCAGTGTATGCCTCTTGGGTCTCATGACTCTGCCAAAATGACAGGGTGATTTCTAGAAATTCATTCATTCTTTCGATGAATATTTACCAAGCATCCACTATGAACAATGATCTGAACAGAAAGCTGGGAGTGGGGTGGGGTGAGTACAATATACATGTACGATGATACATGAGACACAGAAAATGCTTTGAGGACCTTATGGTCTAGAAGGGGAGAATACATGCTTTTTTCTGTCTTATATTAAAATTATTTGTGTGTGTGAGTCATGAGAAGTAGAGATAAAATATTATGAAAGTTCACAGAGGTTAAAAAATTACTTCTTACAAGGGAGGAATTGTAGAAGTAGAAATAACCGAATTTGCCTGGAAGGATGGAAAATCTCAGGATATGCAGAGATGGTAGAAGGACATTTTCTTTGAAAGGGGTGGCATAAGCAAAGACATTAAAAAGATATCATGGTGGACCCACAAATCATTCAGTTCACCTGAATCAAGAGGAGGACAGGAATGGAAAGGCAGATTGGGGATTTATGTAATATGGTAGGCTAAATCCATCTACTTCCTAATCTTTGGAAATATTAAATAAGTTAACTTACATGGCAAAGATTTTGTAGATGTAATTAAGACTCTTTAGTTGGGGATATTATCCTGGATTTTCTTGTGGGTCCAAAGTAATCACAAGGGTCCTTATAAGTGAAAGAATAAGGCAAAAGAGAGAGAGCGAGCTATACTAAGGAAAGCAGGGATCAGAGTGATGCAAAGAGGGGCCGTAAACCAAGGAATGCAAGTGGCTTCTAGAAAGTGGAAAAGACAAGGTAACGTATTCTCCCCTGAAGCCTCCAGAAGGAATACAGCTGCCCTGCCCATCCACGCTAGACTTCCAACCTCCAGAACTGTAAGCAAATTTATTTGTGCTGTTTTTAGCCACTATATTTTTATAATTCATTATAGCAACAGGACACAGATACAGAGTGGAATGTTTTGAATATACCACATTTTAGTCCCAATAATTATTTACCCATTCTTTCTTGGTGTACTACAACTTTTACTTATTATTTCATTACAACACTTAAGTTGTATTTTTTTATTTTTAAAATATAATTATCTGCCTGCCTCCTTTGAATTATGAAGAAGGTGAAAGTGTTACTAACAAAATACAGAAAACCCACAAAGAGAAAAGATTTGAAAACAAGATGCTGAAATCTTTTACGAACACAGTACATTTGAAATGCCAACAGGTCAACATGGTGGGTGGACAGTTGGAGATGGAAATTCATGCCTCCTACTTGAAAATAAGAGTGCATAACTCTCAGAAGCAATTACAAAAATTTATTAGAGCTCATAAAAGAGAATCATTGAAGTGTGACTATTGACCATTGGGAAAATTTAAATGGTATGTATTCATGAGAAGGGAGTTATTTAATCGCGATATTTTGACGCAGGTTGCTGGAAGAAGTGATTTTATATTAAGTATTATTAGCTAAAATATTATCATTTTAACTAGCTTGTGATTACCTATAAGCAAGGCATAAGGCAATCTACTAGAGATGAATTCCTAGACGGAGATGAATTCCTAGACAGAGAAAAATACCTTTTAAAGAAAAGCATATCATCTATAAGTTTCTTGGTTTATGAAATATCTCTAGCAGGATATTAATCCCTCAAACTCAAAAATATTTTCTGAGTATCTACTAGCGCAAGGCAAGGTCCTTTATTCATTTTTATCCTTACACAGACTTTGGCTTTGAAAAGCTTATTGTCTTCTTCCTATGTAAAGTTGTCTACTTCCTCAAAATACTAGATACTTAGAATTTCCCTAAATTATGTTTCTCCCCAAGGGTATATAAGTTTTAAGTCTCAAAAGCATACATGGTTTATTTTACAGCCTGTTCTACAGTTAATCTCTATAGATTAGGGAGAGTCTGGGGGTACTCTCTGTCTGGGAACCTGATGAAGCTGGCCTCTGGGCTGCAAAAGGGACTTCACATAGGGAAAGGAGACAAGGAAGGCTTAAAGCGAGGACAATAAAAATAACCTTTACCTGTTTCAAATCTTGGGTTGGCCCAGACTACCACCACTTCAGGGATTTTATAAAATGCTGCTGCATTGCTTTTGCTGAAAGACAGCCAGGTCAGCAGAGTGCAATAACCTTTTCCAACAGAAATGCCATGATGTTTAGCCATCAAGCAGAAATTTCAGGGACAAAACAATACTGCAGCCTCCACTCTTTTATCCCAAAGTGAAAACCATGCAGGTAAAAAATATGAGTTCAGGGAGGAAATAATTAAAACCCTGACCTGCCCTAAACGCTGAAAATGTGATGGTGTGTTCATCCCTGAACCTTGTCCCAACACAACTCCAGAGAACTATAAATGATGTCTCCTGATTTTAACAGAATATGATATGATCAGTGACTCCTGAAGTAGTGCAACAAGATGAATAGCCTCCACCACTGGCAACTCTTAATGCCTATGTATATACACATGCGTGTATTTTTTAATTGTAAAACGTATGTAATGAATTCCCTTCAAGATAGGGAGGATATAAGTTTTCATAATATGCACTTGGTTGCTTTTTGTATTTTTTAGAAACATCAAACTTTTTTCAAAAAGTTTTTTTGGAAATACCCAGTATTTTTGCTACCCAAAGCACATGCGAATTGAAGCATACTTCTTTAAGTAACAACTAAAATGTAAAATGAACCCATTTTTGCTCAAAAACCCATCTGAAATGCATTATTCACTTCCCTGCCTTCTTAATCAAAAGATGATGAACGTAATTTAACCTTTTTTTAAAATAATGACATGGGTTTCATTATTAGGAATGATAATTACTCTATGTCGCTGGGATACACGGAGACCCTTAGGGATTGCTGTGGTATACTGAGCTTCTTGCCTATATGAAGTAGCCTAGCTACCTTTTTTGTTTTTCTCACTGTGAGCCAGCTGTTCACAAGTTTTCCTCTGCCCTTTCTCACAGGCATGCTGTATGTTGCCTTTTTTAACTACTCTCATTGTAGTCAGTCTTCCTGCTTCTGTCAACTCCTAGCCAAACAAACCAAGACATTCCCAATGTTCCAAAGCTCAGGCAAATTAACTGGCACTAGCATTTTAGACCAATGCTTCTCATACCTCAGAGTACTACAGTTAATCTTGGGGTCTTCTTAAAATGCAGATTCTTCAAATTCTGCTTTGGTAGTTCTGGAGTGGGAACTAAAAATCTGTGTTTCTATCAGCTCCCTGGTGAAGACTTTGCTGCTGGTCTTTGGAATACACTTTCAATAGCAAGATATTAGATATCATGAATTTTTACAATTCTGTCTAGATTAAAAGAAAATTTGTTTTGAGGGTGTGATTGGCTACTCTCCTGTAAATAAGATCTAAACATTTAGAATATGGATTTTAAATTTGCTATCTCAAAAACGACTTTCCTTGTCCATATATCCGACCCCTGACCTCACCACATAAACGTATTTCCCTTCTTTACACTACCACAGTATTAATTTCTGCCTCTCTTGTGGAATTTATATACTTCTAACTTAATTGTTATTTAGATATAAGTACTGAACTTGAAGAGGAACCAGTATCCATATTTTTTGAAACTATGCTTTACTCAAAAATGGTTGAATAACTGTAGCAATTGAAAGCTATAAGGTTTTTTACATATAATTTCATATTCTTTGTTGCATGAATTTTTCAAATAAGTGCAGATAAGGCAGTGAGACAATAGTATAATAAAACAGATCAATGTAAATTTCAAATCAACTAAGAAAGTAAAATGTGTTTTCAGAGTTCCTGCCTCTTTGTGGTATACTTATGTCTTCAATTTCCCTCCTCCTACCACACCTATAGAACACACACACACATATATACAAGCACACACAATCTAAACATATATCATCTTCATATCCTTTAATTTCCAAAACCTTCTTTCAAGAAAGGGTCTAGAATTAACTTATACTACAATGTTAATGACTAACTGCAGCATGAAGTGATATTTCCTACCTTCACCCCATGAAGGGTTTAAATGTTTTAGTAGAAATCAAAGCCTACACATATTGGAATGAAGCTGTGGAAGAAGATTTTTGGGTTTTTAATCATAAAGCAAAAGATACATTCAACAGAAACTCTCCTAATACTCTCCCATTGGGTGATGTTAGCACTGAACTTCTGAGAATTGCTAGTCCATAGGTTTCCTGCACCTGGGCTGTAAAGTTGCTGCATAGTGATGAACTGCTTGTATCCTGATATGTGAACTAATATGCACAGAAAATCCTCACTAAAAGTGCAAGCTACAGAAACAGTCAAGGCTAAAGCAGGGCAAACACAAAAATCAATTTGGCAGCTCATTTGAATCTACATTGTTCTTTTTTCCAATGGTAGACAGAATTGATCTACTGGAAAAGAATAAAACAAAGCCCCAATTTCCATTAAACATTTGTGTAATAAAAAGAAATGAAAATTATCTAACTAGAGATAATTTAAATATGTAAATAAAATTATCAATGGAAGCAGACATCATCATAGCTTTTGAGTTAATATTAGGCAATATCCATTTTGCTAATTTCATCCAGCACACAAATTTGCTACTCATCTCACACCTTTAATTAAATCAGTGGCCACCTACATGAAATTCTGAGTGCAATCAATAACAGGTGCTTAGAAGGAAAAGGTGAGGCATAAAATAAGACAGTCAACATAATTTAGAGAGATTTATACAGTTACTCTATATTAACATATTCCTAAACAACAGAGATTAATAAGAATATGACTCTAGATAATAGTCCACAGAGTTTAGAATAACAGGAGATCAATGTGATGAAAAGCGCACAAAGGGTGTCTGGATCTGCCCTTCCTAACTCTATAGATTGTTCGCTGTGAAAATGGCTACAAATCAGCTCAGAAGTCTGAGCATAAAGCTGGTGAGCAAGGCAGGCTGGAGGCACAGATGAGCTCTGGCTGGGATGCAGTGCAGACAGCTCCAAAATGAAGTTCCTACATTTGCTTTCTTGGTCATCCTGGAGTTGTTCAATTGTGAAAGCCAGACAACATGGCCTCGATTTCAGATAAGATAAAAGTCATCAAATTGTTATTTTCTTCCTACCACAAAATAAACCCAACAAGTCAGCATATTTTGCTGAAAAGGAAAGAGAGAATAGGTACTAGCTTGGCCGTGCCTTACACATCTCAGACCACAGTAATCAGCGGCTTTAGAGTCAAAGGGACCTGGGTTTGAAGCATCAGCCCAAGAAAGCATGGCTATTTAACATCTCTAATTTCAGGGTCCTTATCACAAAATGTGATGGTAATCTCTACCTCACAGAGAGCTTATAGTATAAACAAAATAACATTTATGGATTGTTTAGCAAAATGACTGCTCAATAAATAGTATTTATTACTACTTACATCAAAGACAATCATACTGAAGTACAAAATTTTATGATCTCTTTCAGCTTGTCTGAAAATGAAGGAGATGAACTGAATGCATACTAAAATTCTTTATTCACCAGGGGGCTTAAATATTTAAGTATGTAAAGCACTTAGGGAGTACTATAAAAGAGTAAGCTATTATCACAGAGAAACACAGGATGTGTTAAGAAGATAGACTCTGGGGCCCCATCGTCTTCATTCACTTCCCTATTCTGCTGCTGTCCAGCTATGTGCTTTGGATGAGTAACTTAAATGCTCCCTGCCTCCGTTTCCTCATGTGTAAAATGAGAATAATAACATTTACTTTTTGAATTATGTAAAAACTAAATGGGTTAATAAATGTAAACAAGAGATTGGGACATACCAACTTCTATGTAAGTATTTACATATATGTTTTAGAGCACACACATACTAAGGCTTGTAAACAAACAGACCTTGGACTGATCAGTAATTTCTGCCTCCTCTATCTACATCTTTTTTGTAGTCCTTTCCCTTTGACTATGGGCACGACCTGTGACTGGCTTCTGGCCAATATAAAATGGCAAATGTTAGGCTATGTTATAAAGACTCCATCTTAGGAGACAGGAGTGAGAGACTCCTGCTAGCCTTCAAGAAGTAAGCTTCTTGATGCTAACTGCTAATGCAAAGGGTCCCCTGGCAGGCAGCCTCTAAGAGCTGAGGGCCTCAGTCCTCCAACCACAAATAATTAAGTTTTACCAACAACCATGCAAGCTTGGAAGAGGGCCCTGAGCTCTAGAAAGGAATGCAGCCCAGGTAACTCTAGTTGTAGTCTAGTTAAAGAAAAGCAGAGGACCCAGTGAGGCTGTGCTCTGACCTCAGACCACATGAACTGTGAGATAAATTGTGTTGCTTAGAGCTTGTAAGTTTGTCATTCATTACACAGCATAGAAAACCAATATGCATACCTTGATACAGAATTCAGAGAAAAGAAAGAGAAGACACGAAAAAGCTGATTTTCTCAATGTTCTGTGTTAGTTTCAGGCTTAATAGCCTTGACCTGGCCAGTCATTGCTGAGTCTATCATTGAGGAGAGAAAGATCTTGTTCTGGTCATGATTCTTCCTCTAGGCCCAGTTTTAGTTTCTGGCCCTCATGAATGGCAAGAATATTGGGATTTCAGTGATAGCTGTTTTTCCAGTTTCAAATTCCAGTTCAAGAATTTTAGCAAAACAATATGAACTAAAAACAAAACCTTTTTGAGAGTGGGAGGAGATTAAAATATTTGTCTTTTCAACGTT
The DNA here is from genome assembly GCA_963573385.1 of Cacajao melanocephalus. NCBI lineage: Eukaryota > Metazoa > Chordata > Mammalia > Primates > Pitheciidae > Cacajao > Cacajao melanocephalus. The sequence continues at coordinate 10,931 of CAUYLG010070535.1, forward strand.
TACTAGGTTTTGCTAACAAAACTCATCTTATGTATCACTGGCTTTCTGATGAGCTTCCATCATTCTTCCCTCATTTTTCTGTCCTACTCTGTCTGCCATTCCAGAGAAATAGACTAGGAGATAAGGTATCTGTGTACCAGTTTGAACTTAGCTTATAGTCAACTGTGTGACAAAAGATGATAAAGATGAGTTAGTTCAACTCTCTCTTCTGTTGACCTCAAAGGATTGGGGTCGGGGAAAACAGATGAATAATAAGTGAAAATAAAGTTCTGGGGAAAAGTTATAAGGGCAGAACAAATAAATGGCAGTAATGTTACAAAACAGACTAGAAACCTCAAAGGAATCTAGGTAACTTTTAAAACGCCTCGAGCCCTTTCCAAAGTAAGAACCTACTTATGATTTAGAGTTTGGACCAAGAGATTTATAAGATTTGAGAACTGAAAAGTAAGTTTTTCCTCTCTTAGACAATTCCTATATAAAAACAGTGGTTTTTCAGATAGTTGAGTAATGTTCTAAGGCTTGGAGGATGAGAATATCCTGATTAATTATGCATCAATATGGATTAGGGTCCATATATACCATTTCTGTCATTAGTCCCTTCTGTACCTATTGTAGGCAGCCTCTAAGTGCTGAGGTTGTAGGTACAGGTACAGAAGGGACTAACAACAGAAATGGTATATAGGCTACACATCTCTTGACCCTAATTCTGGTCTTACCCTTTTAATTTATGCAGGAGACATCAGAGGCTTGGGCAAAGAGAAGTGGCTTGTTAAGATTAGACAGCTAGTAGCTTTCAGCTGTGGGAAATAATTGCAAAGGCAATTTGTACATTTGGTTATTCTTGTTAAGTATCTCTATTCGTAATGCCAAACAGGAATTTTTGCTACTTGAAAAGCTGTTTTATTTCTTAAATTTGTGATGTCTCTATTATATTTTGCCAGTGTGAGGAAATGACTGTCTAATCTTGTCAATGCAATATTTATTCTCAATTCCTGCTATATTCATTCCTCCTAATTTGAAAGTTGATAAAATCTGTTGGCAACCTCCTTGAAGCTGCAAAGCAGTTACTCAAAACAGTTTTCAGAATGTTCAGTATAAATGGGCACATGAACCATTCTTGAAAACTGATGTGCCTTTTCGCTTCACATGTTTAAATCAGTTTTCCTAAAGTCTGTTATAAATTTTAAAATTATTTATCTTTTTCACATCCTTGTTTTAAAACTTCCAAACCATAATACAGTGATCTTTCAGGGTCACATGTGAAATAGACAATACTTCCAATATTCCATGAGGAGCTATGGGGAAGAAATGATCAGCAATTCCATTAGGCACTGATAGACATAAAGGAGTATGTACTTCCATGTCATTCCAGACAGAAATATCCAAGGTTGAACATTTTGCTTCCCCTTGACTTAACAGATGCCCACTCTCTTTTAGAACTATCTCCTGACAACGAAGTCTAATCGGAAAGATACAAATTAATAACTGAAACACATTGAAATAAGTATTGTGTTTAGGTAAAAAAAGCCACAGGGTATGAAAAGGCATGGTGTACTTGGTGGCAGGTAGGTGAGGTATTGCTTGAGGGAAAACCTTTACATTGGTGGGGTGGCAGAGATAAAAGAAGATAGAGATAGAAATAGGCAGGGGTTAGATCATAGTCAAAGTCTTGTAGTTATTATAGGGAACCCAGGAAGCTTAAATCTACCAATCAGGGCAGTGACAGGGTCACACAGATATTTTAGAGACACTCTTGGGAGCAAGGAAAAATTTGTGTCTTTTGACTCATTTATAATAAAATATCTGTTGTAGTCATCCATATGATTTGGCCATTCTGCAAAACACTTATCAATGTCTCAACACTCAGAAGAACATCTAAGTAAAATTTAAGATATACAGAGAGAGAGTTGAATAATCTTTAGTATTCTGCTATGTTAATTTGTATGTGATTTTTAAAAATTGTTTTTGAAAGCATTTTATTTCTTGTTTAGTGGTTGCTATAGTTTTCTAGAGTCTTTTCACTATTCCTAATTTAGGCTATTTGGCATATTAAACCTCATGGTTGCAAACTGGGGTTTTAATACTAAAACTTCCATTGTTCATTTAGATTTTTCCTCCTGAAACTCTGTAGAATTATTCAATGCAATCTTTTCTCTACTCTCTCTTTCTACTTTCCTTTGCCTCCCAAATCAACAACCTGAAGATCGCCAAATTAACACACAGGAGTCTGTAGTAATAATGCAGTTAAGTTGACACTATGAGTTATGGTCTAGGCAGAGAATATTATGTGCAGAGCTTCCATTATCTTCTTACCCCAAACATAGTGGTAGGTTATTCACCTTCATTCCTTGCTGTATGCATCTGGTTAAAATAACTCAGAATTTTTCAGGAAAGGCAAAGAGAGCGTAAAAGCCGTTGCTCAGCTCATTGCTAAAACTCTGGAAATATTTTCTGAATTCCACAGATCCACAGTTTGAGAAGCTGACTGTTCAAATGTGGCATCATGTGGGCACAACAGTTTAGAAAACAGTGGAACAGGCTGTTGCCCTGCAGCCAGGTGATAATCCACAGTAACCAAAAGAATAACAAACATTCATGAAACCGATGTCCTTCTTTTTCAGTTCATTATTGAATATTTGCACTTTATTCTTTCTGCTGCAAAGAAAGTAAGAAATTACCAACCAAAAGATCATGTTCTTATCAAGTGCCAGGCAAAAATAATTCTTATAACTACTCACTAGGAAAAGATAGTAGGAAACTGGTAGGAAGGAACCATAATGTTATGCAACAAAATACTATGCACAAGGATATGGTGTACTATGAAAAGCAGAAGATTATCTTTAAAGAAGCGATATAGACTTTTCTGCAAATGTTCAAAATTGATTGTTATTACTTGAGAGGATGAGAACTAGCTTCACCTCTAAAATGGCTCTAAATCATTTTCTGTTTTTACCAGTCTACTGCTTTCCTGCAGGCCAATAATAACATTACCGACCTGGACAACCGTGAGAGTCTCCTTATTCACAGTTATCCAAAGCCTTTAGGCTTCATACTATGGAATGGATCATCTACTTTTTATCAGCATTATCTCCCAAAATCTAAATAACTTCTCATTACTACTAAGAACAAAACAAAGCCACAACCAAAAACAAACACACACTCCTCCAGAGTTTCCCATTACCTGGAGAATTAGTCTAACCTCTTTTATAGAGTATTTAAGATTCTCCAAACATCTGCTCAAAATTATTTACTTCCCTGCATTCTAATTACCTTCTGCACCAAATTCTACAGTTCTCAAAAACACTGTGCATCTTCACAACCGCAGCCCTTTACTCACGCTGAAGCCTCTGCCTAAGATGCTTTTCTGCTAATTCTCCATCTGAGAACTTATTGCCCTTTTAATGTTAGCATTTTTGTCACAGTTAGATCTGTTAGTTTTATTGGAATCTATTTTGCCCTGTAGAGAGCTTTTGGAAAGCATAACTTGCAACCGGTGTCCATGCTATTAGAAACACACACACACAAAGAATGCATGTTACGTGAAGCTGGAATCATACCTCAGTTGTCTTTCTACCTCATCAGTGACTAGCATTGCTCTTATATAACATAAATCAATCCTCAGTAAGTACTTGTGGACGTGGAACTTCCCTGGTTTGTTTGCTTTCTCTTTGATATCTCTCCTCTCCAACCTCAACCCTCACAATCAATGGCCAATTCCTCTTGTTTCAGCAATGTTCCTCTTCCCTATACCATACTCCCACTGCCATTACCCTAGTTCTAATTTTCATTACTTCCTTCTTGAACTACTGCAATTTCTTCCTTAGCTACTGCTCAGCTTCTGGTCTCTCCGTTCTTAGACCATTTTGTAGTCAGCTGGTGAAGTCATTTTCCCAAAGCACAGCTCTAATAATTCCATTCCCTGGCTTAAAAAACATCAATCGCTCTCTAATGCCTGCAGACCAAGTCCAAACCCCTTAGCACGTTTTCTATCATCTACCCACCATCTGCCTTTGCAAACTTTTGTTATTCGCTCCTGTTATACTCATTCTGCATGCCAGGCATTCCCTGAGGCATTCTGTGGATTCTCTCCCATTCCCTAACCTGATATATGAATTCTCTCCTTTGATCTCTTAGGTTAATCTTTTCTTCAACATTGCCTGTTGATATACCCACATTTAAGGAAACAAATGAAATGTCTCTTCCATGATGATGTATGTCAAGTATGTAATTTTAGACTTTTTTTTGCTAATAGAGTATATTCATTGTATTGTTAAAAATGTATTAATCCATTTTAGTACTATTATATACAAACTCTGCTTGTGATTAAAAACTCTCTGCAGAGATAAATCATATTTTGTTTACTTTTGTTTTTGAGGTTGGGCCTTATAGAGTGCAAACACAAGGCACAACTTCTTGATAATCAGAACTATTTAACAATGAAACAGGCTATCTTGATGACTAAAAATATTTGAAGGAGGCTAGATGCTCATTTGTGAAGATTACTGAAGGAAATGTCTGCACTAGGCAGGAGGTGAGACTGCATGACCTTTTAAGTACCTTACAACTGTAAGTTTCTGTGCCATCAAGGGAACAGGCCAGGTACAGTGGCCAATTGTTTCAGCAATGGACACTTTGGGAGACCAAGGCAGGAGAATCAGTTGAGGCCAGGGATTTGAGACCAGCCTGGGTAACAAAGTAAGAATCTGTCTCTACAAAAAATAAAATAACAATAGCCAGACATAGTAGTGCATTAGTAGTGGTACCTGTAGTACCATCTCCTAGGGAGGCTGAGGCAGGAGGATCACTTGAGCCCAGGAGTCTGAGGCCACTGTGAGCTTTGGACCCACCGCTGCACTCCAGCCTGAGTGACAGAGCAAGATCCTATCTCTGACAAAAGGTAGCGGTGGTGGGGGGCACAAAACTGAGTAACTCACTCTTAATGTGAAATAAAAGTGCAAGAATATAGAAAAATAATAGAGTACTATTTAGCACTTTTCTTTCTACATCCAAAAAGCTGGAACACAAACTAGGTCAGCCTTCATGAAAAGCAGACATTATCATGAAGAAAACAAAACCCCCTTTAAATGCTTTACATATACCTTTATTTTATTAGGACAAAGCACTGTGAAATATTCTCTACTTTTAATGAAGTGAGCACAATTTCGGAATATAAAAGGAAAACGAAACCATTCATTATTCCTATTTTAAAACCTTGGAACCATCTAGTATGTGTAACGTTTTACCTTTTTTATTGCTTTGGTTTATCCCAGCAGCTCCTTTAGAGTTGGAAATGAGGGGCTCTGTTCTTGAGGTTCTAGTAACACTGATGAATAGTGGATCCCATTCGGAAAGCAAGAGTTGTATTTTCTTTAGAAAGACAAACTTATGTTGCCTGATGTCAGATCTCTATACACTTTAAAACCAGACATGTATTTTCCATTCAAAAGTATATTTTTGAGAAATTTAAAACATTTGTAATAGAATAAAAAAGGCTAAGTACCATGGAATACATTCCAGAATAGAATTTACACACTCTTTTGTTTTTCTGAAACTGGATGCCTTTCTAATTTAGTACAATATTCAAATTCTTTCTCTCCATAATTCTATGTCTTAGGATTTAGGGATGGATAGGCAAAGTATAGTATCTAGGCTGAGCTACGACTACTAGTTCATGTTTATTATGTCACTGATTGAAAACTTTCTTAAGAGCCATCCAAGAAGGAAAGTGGATATTTAGGTCTCAAACTTTGGAAAGATGCAATGCTCTTTCACTGTGATACTACAATATATTTTTCAAGTCAGGACAACTTTTCAAGTGGCACTGTTAACAATCACCATGGACAAAAGGTGTAAAATGTCAGTCTGTCAGGCAACCCAGTATATAGGAATTCCCTAAAAACCTCAGAATGATAAGTGCTATTCTTTTCTTTTTTTAATTATACTTTAAGTTCTGGGATACATGTATAGAACGTGCAGGTTTATTACATAGCTATACAGGTTTCATGGTGATTTGCTGCACCCATCAACCCCTCATCTACATTAGGTATTTCTCCTAATGCTATCCCTCCCCTAGCTCCCCAAACCTTGACAGGCCCCAGTGTGTGATATTCTCCTTTCTGTGTCCATGTGTTCTGATGGTTCAACTCCCACTTATGAGTGAGAACGTGTAGTTTTTGGTTTTCTGTTCTTGTGTTAGTTTGCTGAGAATCATGGTTTCCAGCTTTATCCATGTCCCTGCAAAAGACATGAACTCATCCTTTTTTTGTGGCTGCATAGTATTTCATGTTATATATGTGCCACATTTTCTTTATCCAGTCTAACTTTGATGGGCATTTGGGTTGATTCCAAGTCTTTGCTATTGTGAATAGTGCTGCAATAAACATACGCATGCATGTGTCTTTATAGTAGAATGATTGATAATCCTTTGGGTATATACCCAGTAAAGGGATTGCTGGGTCAAATGGTATTTCTGGTTCTAGATCCTTGAGGAATTGCCAAACTGTCTTCCACAATGGTTAAACTAATTAACACTCCCACCAACAGTATAAAAGTGTTCCTATTTCTCTACATTCTCTCCAGCATCTGTTGTTTCCTAACTTTTTAATGATAAGTGTTATTCTAACTCCCAGTGCTGTCAACTGAATGTGAAAGTTCACCATTCTAAGCAACCATCCTGGCTTTGCTATGAAATTTGGATTCTGAATCCAAGAGATCTATTAATGATATGAGAAAATGTACTTATTCTCTTTAAATTTGTATAAACATCAACAAAGAGAAGACAAGATTATTTATACATCAAGATCCTTGCCTTGTTAATTATGTTTCCCCATGTATCTAGACATCCCTAAAACAGGAAGTTTAATGTTTAAATAGCATTTACACAAGGTTTTCCAAGTGACTTGGAGTATGATGACATCTCCTAAGCAAGAGTGATTAGACCCACAATGAATTTAGCTTGCAGATAATGAAGAGAACACTAGAGAACAGAGTTCGGATCTGAGTTTTGGTTCTTCTCCATATCCTCTTGGAGAAAATTAGCTTCCTTTACCCTTTAGATGTGGAAAGGGCCTTGTTTGTCGAGTTTGGGGAAATACAGAAAGCTTTGCATTCAGGAACTAAGTGGGATTCCAATGGATTGAAAACTCCTTCAGAGAGGGGGATGGCATCTTATGTTTCTTTGTGATTCCTTCCTCCCTACAAAAGTCCAGAATATGACTCTGAACACTATGTAAGATACACACAGTAACTAAAATTAATTGACAAAATTTTCTGTGGAATCTGAAGTGCCTAGCAAGAAATAATACAAGTGCAGATTGAGTTTTTTAAACACTGCATAGGAAGGAGAAGAAAATGAAATGAACATTCTGCTTTGGGATTGGAGTTTTCTTTCTGATCTGCTTATTCTACAAAGTATATAAGATTACTCAACATGTTTTAAATGGAAAGCAACAAGCTTACTCTACATTATAGGAGCCATAATGTCACTAGAGGGTGTATGTATGGTTGTGAGAGGGTGTTATCAATGTTAATTATAAAGTTTTTAGGAGTTGATAAATTTCTTCACAAAATCTTAATGACAAAATATCTCTGCAAGGTAGCAAATCACTGAGAGTCAAAAAGCTCAGGATGATCTCAATCAATAACTTCACAACTACCAACTGTTTTTCCCAAATTTTAAATGAACAACGAAGAATTTGCTGAAAGCCTCCTTGGAGAGTTTTTACAATCTTTGTATACAAGTAAATAGTATTTCTAATAGTACCCAGATATGCATGGACTAGGCTTTACATGGCTATGGGACCTGCCATAGTTCTTGATGATCCCTTGTCATGAATGGAATTTTGGTAGCTATTGTCACTATCTCCGCAGTCACTAAGCATAGAAAAACCTCACTAAATGCACTAAGCATAGAAAGTTCTTACCAAATGCACAACATTCAAATAATCTCTAGAATTAGACTCAAAGGACATTAAAGATGGAATTTGCCAATTCCTTCATTCAGTCAATTACATGAGGGCTAAAGCCACGGTAACACACAGCCTCAAGTAACTTAAAAAATAACATGTTTGAAATTTACTTCCTGGAAAGAAAGGGGCACCCCACCTTGATTTTAATGAATTTCAGAGCAAATACAAACTGTCCTCAGTGGCTTTCATATGAGTTCCCTGCACAGTCTTTTTCCTTTAGAAATGCAAAAACTATTTCAAGATGTTTATGCCTGCTTGGAGAAAATTGCTATTGTGTACAATTAGCATATTTGCTAAGGTTTGTCATTACTTTTGGTAATTAAAATCATTCAAAAAGAGAGACATACCCAATTCAAGAAAATTACAGAGTACAGTAATATACAATCATAATGGTGGCCTGACAATTATTAAAACACACCAAGTTCTCCCTTACAGTAAAAGTATTCACCAGAGTAGTTTTGGAGTAAGATCACTGCAGAGCTTTCTATTTAAATATGTTTTTTTGCACAGAAAATTATAATTACATTTGCATAACTACTGTAATCAATCTAGAATTATGGCTGAAATTTTTATTCTTCAAATCACTGTGCTGTCTAAGATAGTAGGAGCTCTGAGGCATAATCTAGGTTTGTGGGCCTTTATTCTAATTTGTAACAGGATTAAATGTATTTTTGCACTCTCTTTACAAGAATCAATCACTCTAGAGACATAGTAGGCAGTATAACTACATCGTACAATTTGTTTTCTTCTGTCTCGAAAACAAACAAACAAACTAGGCTTTAATTTACCAAATCCATTTTGTCCAGAAAACAAAACAAACTTAAGTTAAAAAAAAAAAAAGGTGACTCAAATTTATAAAAAGAGAACACCAAATGATATTTCAAAATGATATTTCATGAAACAGACTCATTAGGAATTCAAGCATTCATCTCTACATATAGATGCCCTGTACTTACTGAGATTAGTTGGGATGGCCGAGCTAATTTCTGTCCCATCTTGGAAATACTGGCTACCATAAACCAAAGATTTCTTTTGAATGTTCTCCTTTGTTCCTGCTGTATTCAACAGGCTTCCTTGGGGCCTGATGTTATTGTCGTATCGTTTTTAAAAATCCAAGTCAGATCTGATGAAAACAATAAGCAGACCTAAAAACATTACGCTGCAACCAGCTTCTTGTAGAACTAGCCTTTTAAAAGGATTTTTCTAAAAAAATGTCCTGTTAGCCCCTTCTTCCGACCAATGAGTTGATAATTTAAGACCCTCACAGACACCATCACATGCATTCTCTCTCAGGAGGGCAGAGACTGAGGCACTGTAGCAGGCCAGGGAATGAGGTGTTCGCCAATCCTGACTATGGACCTGCTGCAACCTGTTTTTGGTAACCGGGCCCAGCTCCTCAAGAGAATGACATCTCCAGGGATCAGGCCGGCACAAAATATATTCCCAATAGCACAAACAAAATATATTTCCTGAGAAGCACAACATTAAGTCACTACAGAAAGCAACCCTGAAGCATTTCTCTAAAATGTGGTTTCAAAATCATTTCCATGTGCAAAGATATTAAACTGGGCTCAGTATTTTCAAACTTTTCTACTTGGGAAGATTTAGAGCTTAGCTCAAAATTGTTCAAGGAACTGTTTTAATGACCAATTAATTCAGATTGGCAGACGCACAGAAATAAACATGTTCAGAGAATAATAGCAAGGGCTATGTAGATACCCAAAAGATTGTGATTGACTTTTGGGGAGAAATTGAGATAAGCTGAGGATAATGACATGACATCAGCAGTGGAACTATAACCTTACTTAACTGTATACGCAAGTGTTTGTTTATAAGCATAGATAATACCTACCTAAAAAATGGAGCCCAGTAGGCAACTATATTTATATTTACATAATTTTATAAAATGGGTTCTTGTCTCACCATGTAGAGGCTGGTCAAGTTGCCAGCCTCTAGAAAGGACTGAGAGCTCTAGGTATAGATACATCCTTATTTGGAAGTGAGTGAAGCAAAAATAATGACAATTCCAAGATTCCTTTTCTTTAAACAAGGTGGAGACCCTTAAAGATAGAGAAAAGTAGTCAAAGGAGCAGGCAAAGAATCACAGAAAATTGGAGGTAGGTGGATGTTAAGTACATTCTATTTTTGTTTTGTTTTTTATATTTTTATTTATTTTCATTTTATATACATTAAAAATTGAGGCTCAAACAAATGAATATTCTTAATCATGGTTACATAGCCAGCAAATGCACTGATGAATATAGAGCTAGATCACTTTCCACTACACAACACTGAATTGGAAGAAATAAGCTCACATTATAGATGTCAGGCAAACATAATAGTCCAGGGTCAGTATGGCAGAGAAATAAAAGTTGACTTTTTTTAAACTTAAAAGTATTCTGACTTTTATTCCCCCTGCCTTCATAAAGTTGGTTACAACAATAACGGTTAATGGACAACATAGAATATTTGACATTTAAAGTAGAGTCTCTTCTCATGGAAAACAAACCATCCATGTCTTGATCAAAGCAGGGTCATGAATTACTAGAAGAATATGAGCAAAGAAGAAATCGGCATAAAATGTTCTTCAAGGACAGTCTTGAGATATTACTATTATATTTTACAACTGCATTTATAACTTATATGTCTTTTTAAATCTGTTGCTTGCAGTAGAGTGTATAGATTAGCATACTTATGGAACAAATGTGTTTCCCTATCCTTGTTTAAGGCAAATAAGTTATAATTCATACGCAGTATTAGTCATGGTGTCATCTCTTCACCAATTCTATTATCATGTATAGGTCACAAGCTATTTCTGGTTTCACTTTTCTTTAAAAAAGGAGAGCTTGAATAGATACAACATTTTAAAGATTTTATCGTGAAAGACTTTTCCACCTCCATTCATCCTACAGATCTTTTTTCATCAGGGAAACACTCTTTGTCCTAGAGTCTCATATGCCTCTTGCCATAACAGTATATCCAAAGATTCATTCATTTATCTACTCATTGAATAAATAAAAATCTACAAGGCACCAAGTTCTGTGCCACAGCTACGTATACTGTTACAAACAAGAAAGAGAAGTAGTCGACCTCTTAGAATTTACACTATAATGAATGGGAAAAGTCCATTTCTTTTATAATAATGCCTATTATAAAATCTTTCTCAACCTAGCTTTCATTTGAGTGTTGTTTTGTATTAATAGTTAACCCACGGAATGGAATGGATTGCATTCCTGAAGTTTGACTTCTGTGGGATCTTCAATACTTGTGGGCTGTGTCCTTCTTCGCTATAGTGTATGCTCTGTTAGTGGGAAGAGTTTGCAAAGCCCTTTTGTAGGGGAGAAACCCTACCTGCTTGAGATCTATCTGAGAACAAATCCTACATTTGCTCATTACCATGACCTCCTCTCTAAAGCCATTTAAATATCCCTCTAATAACAGTCACTCAAGATCATGATTTAATGACTTCATGTCCAATGAAGTACTGATTTCATTTTCATTGGTTTTATGTCATTATTTAGACATTTTAGGCATCACATTTTCAATAAAGAGGAGATTTGTAAATACCACAAAAGGGTTTTTGTTTGTTTTGTGTTTTTGAGATATTACTACTTCGTTGTTTGTTTGTTTGTTTGTTTTTTTGGATACAACTATGTAGAATAACCAAGATCTATTTCTCATTCTAGCATGTGGGCTCAGCACTTTGTACAAATGATTTTATTGGCTTAATACACTTCCAAGTTAAAGAATCTCTTTAGGAAGAATCTTATTTGACCCCTCGAATGGTTGGCCTGGTACCCAGAGTAAAAGAATTGTGTTCTAATAAGGATTACTTTTGTCTTGGTTTATTATGCTTTAGCACCACACACTAAGATGATGTAGTTACAGAAAAGAAGACAAGACATGTCATGGTTTGGTTAAGATCTTCAATCATTCTATGTATTTATAAAGAGTCTTATGGATGAAAGAATTTACAATATCTATTACAAATATTGAAATGTGTGCTACTGCTTCCATTTCTTATAAACTGCAGAACTCAGCTCCGAAACCACTTGGTGGAAATGTTTTTAAATTTTATTTTGGTACCAAGCAGCAATAGCAGAAGTTCAATGACTGGCTGTGCAGAAATTTGGACTAATTTCTAAATGTAGGTACAGCATTAATAAAAGACATTCCTTATTTTCGAGATAAAGCAAACCTACATGAAAGGGAAATTAGATCCTTTTGGTACTAGTTTCAGTGAATGCCTGACAATGGGGCAGTTGAAAGAGTGGTGTAATGACCAAATGCTAAAGCTAGGTGAGTTAGGAAGGATTATTTGAAGATAATAAGCCTTGTGCAGGAATTTAAAGAAGGAAGGAATGTCGATAAGCTAGTAGGAGGGTGATCCAGGAGTTAAATATGAAAAGTATAGCACTAGAGATAGCAACAAACATGTGTTACTAGAATAAAGAGGTTTTTATTTAAAAAAAATGAAGTAATAAAACAAACCAAAAAGGAAAGGAAATGAATATGGGGAGAGAGGGATTACAGCAGAGTGAATACAGTTGAAGTATTGGTGGGGACATTCAGATTTAATAAGTGCGTATAGTTTCTTTATCAAGAGTAAAAATTTGATGCTATCTGAGGATTAGTTACCAAGGCAACTAAACTTCATAATTAATAATGATCATGGTTAACACTTACTAAGTGCTTACTATATGTCATATACTATTTTTAAAAACTTCATGTATGTCCTGTATTTAATGCAGGATTTTGTAACTATGATGCAGTTGACATTTAGAGCTGGGAAATTCTTAGTTGTGGGGGACTGACCTGTGTACTGTCTGATGGCTAGTAGCATCCTTCACCTCTATTCACCAGATGCCAGAAATCACACCGAATATCCACACACACCCACAAATTGTGACAATCCAAAGTGTCCCCAGACATTGCCAAACGTTCCTTGAGGGTAATATCTTCCTAGTTGAGAACTACTGATTTGTTCTTAACACCACATTATCAGTTAAATTTCATTAATTCTTTTTTTAATTGCTTCTTTTTGTAGTTGAGGCACATGGATACTAAATAAGTTGTCCAATGTCACATGGTTAATAAGCAAATTATAAAGCCTCCCTGTGAACTCCAGTGCATTAATTCTAATGTCTGGATTTTTTTTTTTTTTTTTTTTTGAAATGGAGTCTCGCTCTGTCACCAGGCTAGAGTACAATGGTGCCATCTGGGCTCACTGCAACCTCTGCCTCCCAGGTTCAAGTGATTCTCCTGCTTCAGCCTCCTGAATAGCTGAGACTACAGGCAGGCACCACCACGCCAAGCTAATTTTCATATTTTTAGTAGAGACGGGGTTTCACCATGTTGGTCAGGCTGGTCTCAATCTCTTGACCTTATGATCTGCTCGCCTTGGCCTCCCAAAGTGCTGGGATGACAGGAGCCTGAATTCTTAACCGCTATTGTCTATTACTTCCCCATAATCTTTCTAGGCAGGAATCTGGCATTAAAAAAATAAGAAATAGCCCAGTGTAATAAGTCTCATTTTAACTGAAATATGAAAAAATAGTAGACGTTTAAATTTTAGGTAATGCTGTCACAGCTGATGTAGTCAAGACTCCTGTCTTCTGTTTTGCAATTTATCAAAAGGCTTTCTCATCTAATCCTATTTCAATGGTATGTTCTGCATAATTTTAAAGAGATTTTGTTGTATCTGACCTTAAATCAATATTACAGCAACTATTATGATTTTTCAGTGCCTCTCTTATCATTTCTTCTAGGCTTTGGCTGGATAAGGGAAATAAAAGCCCCATGTTTTTCTACAACTATAAGAAATGCAATTATTAGAGCCTATCTTGTATTTTCCAAGTATCTCTAGATTGTACAATATGCCTAACTGTCCTAGCATTAGGGGACACTTTCCACACACTTTATGATTAGAGCTGCTCCATTTTCCTTAATATGTGGAAAGTAAGGAAAAGAATGCTAGGAAGGAAAAAGGTTTCTTCTTTCTTTGATGTCGAAGTTCTGCGAATCATGTAGTGAGACCTCCTAAGAGTTCATCTCACTCTAGGCACACAGGAGACTGCAGCTGGAGTACGGATGAAGAAATAATAACTTAGAAATGATTATAAATGGTCATAACCTGTCTTTGGCTAGAAAAACAGAAATTTCTGCTAAAAAAATAAAATAAAATAAAGCCCTGGGCTCGGCTTGGGAGGAGGGATCCTAGCCTTGTGTGTGGCCTCTGTTTCCCCTTCTGTATAACATTATGACAGGTCCTTTTTAATGAAAACGTTCCATGCATCAGTAATAACGAATGAAAAAGAAGAAAGGATTTGGAGGGTTTGCTTATTACCTTAAACCATTGACCAGCATAGAGAAGGCAGCAGGTGTGAGAGACAAATAGAGAATCATAGATTGACACAGCTGAAAGCACATTGACAGCCTAAAACATGTTTTTTTCATCTCAGAAAGTTCTCCCTCTGCAACCCAAGACTCCACTTTCTCATCTGTAAAATGGGATAAAACCATCTTGCAGGATTTTGTGAGGCTTAGACAAAAATCTCCAAGTAGATGAAATTTCCAACAGTATCCATCAAAATATAGGCACTCAGTAAACTTACACTGGTTAAATAGATAAATAGTTTTCAGGTGAAAATGTAATTGTGAAGTTTAGTTCTCTTTGCCTTGCTAGGGATTTGTGGAACATGAGGAAAAGTAAAGACTTTTTGTTAAAATTTTAACAAGACTCATGGACTAAAGGTAGAGTAAAGAGTAATGCAATTTAAAAGAGCAATGCAACTAGGTAGGTAAAACTCAGAAAGTCCAGACACCAGTAACAGGAAACAATATAAAATGTATGAGCCTCAGGATAAGCCCATTACTCACAGAAGGCAAGATGCCTTTTTCTACAACCTCAGGGGCCTTTCTTTGCTTTCTAGTCAACTAAACTTGAAGTGAGCGAAGGAACTCATATAGGAGAATTTGCTAACATTTATTTGCCAGTGATGGGGGAGGAGTGAGTGAAAGCAGTGGGGCTATGTATTATTCTGTTCTCACCCTGCTACAAAGAGCTGTCCCAGACCGGGCAATTTATAAAGGAAAGAGTTTTAATTGACTCACAGTTCCGCAGTGCTAAGGAGGCCTTAGGAAACTTACAGTCATGGTGGAAAGGGACGCAAACACATCTTTCTTAACATGGCGGCAGGAGAGAGAAATTAGTGCCCACAGGGAAATGCCAGATGCTTATAAAACCATCTGCTCCTATGAGAAACTAACTATCACGAGAACAGCATGGGGGAAACCACCCCCGTGATTCAATTACATTCACCTGGTCCCACCCTTGACATGTGGTGATTATTACAATTCAAGATGACATTTGAGTGCAGACACAGAGTCAAACCATATCAGGTTATACGGAAAAAAATAAATCAAAGAAGTTTGTCCTCAGACACTGAAGCAAAATTTCATTGTTCCAAGACATTCTACAATGAAGTGAGAAGCTAGGCACTTCCCTCCCCCACTTCAAGACTTAATAATTGGTAGAACAATAACGTCCTTAACAAAGACAGCCTGGAATGGATGAGTCTGACAGAGCCCATCCATCCTTCCACTTCACAAACTATCTATATTTGTTCTTTTTTTCCTCCGGCTTTGGAGAGAGAGGATGTGTTCCAGCTTACAGACTCTTAGGAATAACACTGGAAATTGACATCTAATCAGCATTTTATGCACTATAATTGTGTAAACTTTTAGGACTGCTGTATAATAATCCTTCCCTGCTGTGTGGTGAGCACTTTGGGCCCCTCTGGATGATAGATGTGATATGAATGGGAAGCATTATTATTATTTATGCCTTATAATATGTCAACTCTAAGTCCTCTGCCACAACAGACACTTATTTCAAATGTACAGTAACAGCCCCCGAGTGATGTATTGTCAAAATATTTTTGAAATGAAAAAGCAAAATTAACCACAAACTGCCCCCTTGTCTCTATGAAAATAGCACTCTAACACTACCAGGGAAAATCAATGTTAAATAATAAAAGCAACAACAAAATAAAAGTCTAAAAAAATTGGAAGAGCTCTGTGTTTGGAAGAAGTATGCTTTGGTAAATCCCAACAATGATAATTTTGCTTTCCAATTAAAGTGTAATAGTGAAAGAGCAAACCATTACCCCAGGGCATCCTCAAGAACAGCTCAATGAATTTTGGATTACTTAAAAAGAAGTTTTCAGTGGAGCTGTTTTCCTTGGAAAAGATTTTAGAAACAAAGACAGTTTTTTTTTTTTTGTATTTACATTACCCAATCCTGATATCATCTGATGACTCATCAATTCATACAGACCTTTAAGGTTGAAAATCACATATTTAAGTATATAGTAGAGAGCAAGTAACAAATGATAGAAACTAGATTTTAGTGGATAAAATTCTTCTGCACCATCAAAGACTTTCTAAGAGCTGTGAGTTTACTACTAAGGTCATTCAGTTTCCATTTTGGGGCAGGTCATATTAATTTTTGAGATCTTTTTTCCAGAATGTTATTTAATTAGTATGACTGGATGTCTGAATCAGGATGCTATAGTATTTTTTAAAAGGAAGATGCCAATTTAAATGTGATAGATACTTAACTGTATAGTTTGATAAACTTTTAACGGATTGGAACTTTGATGCTTTCCCTAAGGTAGGAACGCATCCAAGGGACCCTTGTGAACTGAAAAAGTTAATACACTTCTCTAAACGTTTTGAGTCTGGCAGAATCTGAAGCTATAAAATAACATTTCTTCATTAGCATACTAGTCACAATGCTATTTCCCATAAAGTGCCTCTAGCATATAAGGCTGGACTTTTTCCAGACCATCATTTATAGGGCTGGTTTATTTTTCTTTCTTGACATTAATAAGCTATATATTCAGGGAAATAGAAGATTTCAATGCCTGTCAAATTACCCTTCATATTACCAAAGCTTGCTTTTCTCCTACTCAAAGAGCAAGCAGGGACTTCTTTTAGAATGGGGGCACCAATGGAATATTCAGTAAAAAGGGTCATGAAAATAAATGTGAAGGCAGTAATGGACCCATTCCAACTATGACTTCATGACAAAATGCTCTGACTTCAGCATTTCATTACTTGCCATGTTGTCATCCTTTGTATTAGCATCACACCTCCCCTCTCCCCCAGGTTATTACATCTTTTTGGGAAAAGGAGATACAAATATACGTGAAATTTTCTGTAGTTGTATGGTACCATGTTCTAAAATTCAGACTGCTGATTTGATATGAAACACACAACGTCTTTATAGATCAAGGCTGCTAGTTATTTGTAACCATTCTGGAGAAACAATATCTTTCCTGAGCAATCTTGATATACCATCTTCTACCAATCCTTAGCAATGAACTGAAGCTAACTGTTTCACTAATATTTCCTTTTCCATTTATGTGGAATGGGCTGAATGTGTTACTGTAATATAACAGGAGAAATGGACACAGAAAAAAAATCTTTCATATTGATCTCAGCATCCTGTCTGGGTCTCATTTGGGATGAAGAGAAAAAATAATCAAGAAAAAAATGAGTTTGCAGGGTTTAGAATACAAAGGAAATATTACCGGAAAATATTTAATAGGTAAATATAGATGAGGGACTAGGCACAAGGTTAGGTGACAAGCAGATTGAATTTCAAATGTCCTAATAACTCTCCCTGTCTTGCAAATCCTTCCAAAACATTGCCTCATCTGTGCTTTCATTATCCCTAGTGTACAGGGTTCCATAACTCATCCTGTCCCTTTGCACAGTGAAGAAATCTACATGTATTCAGCCTCAGCTGTCCTTACAGTCATTCTCTCAGTTCAGTACTTACAAGTTTTCTTATTTTGGTTTTGGCCTGTTCTCGATAAGTTTGAAAGCTGTTTGAGCACAGGGATATGTTTATTCTGGTATCCTCCTTTGGAAACTCAGTACTTTAGAGCTAGGTCTTCATTAATTATTATAAGGTGGTTTCAGAGCCCGTAGTACATTATTGAAAGTCCAGTTTATCACTATAGGTATATTTGTACACATTCACTAAGTATACTGCAGAATGGGCACTTCCCATTTTACATTCAAAACTCAAGTAGCTGTAGCACTAAATTCCTTATCATTTTGATTTATAAACAGCAGAAGAACAATAGGTGATCCACATTTTGTAATCAAAAAATGATTGTGTATCATATCTTAAAGAAAGCATTTTAAATACCTGCTTATCCTTGTCTTAAATGGTTTTACTCCTTATTATATTCATTCTAATTAAACCATTTTAGTACAATAATGCTAAAGCAATTTCTATAGTTTCAGTTTTTATTCTAAAATTTTTAACTGTATGCTGAAAGTGAACTTATGAAACATTCTTGATATGAAAACACACAAGTTTTCAAACATAATTCTTTATCTTTAGACATAATACCTACCTGAACTTTTTGCCAGACAAGCTTATCCTCAGAGTATGCTTTAGTAGTACTCTAAAGAATTAAATAATTCATATATTAACTCGTGGTAGAAATTCATATGCAATCATATTGTTTACTTGATAATTCCATTTACATCTTTAAAATAAAAATGCTCTGTTTCACTTCTCAGGAGTAGTTCTGACAGATTTTGTGCTTTTTTCAGATTCAGGATTAGTCAGGTATGGGTAGCCTATGTAGGTTTCCCAATGAAAAATCAATAATTTTTAAACACAAATAGATAGAAATTCTCTCTTTAAAAAAACAATTTGGATTTATATATGTGCGTGTATGTGTGTATAATTACAGTAGCAAAAATTTTATTAAATCCCTACCAAAATCCCTCCTGTCACATTCCTTCCTCTTTCTACTTTTTAGTAACTATAATGATTCTTCTCAATTTTTCTAGAAAAAAAAACTGCATTCAAACTGATCTCAGAAAAGAATTTTTCTCATGCCAGGTTAGACACGTTAGCAATGGTAAAATATATTTCATTAAAATTTTACTTTAGTTTCATTAGGTAGGGAAGGTTAAAGAATTTAAGCCTTTTCTTAACTAGTAATAGACAATGATGTCAATTCTTGCCTAGAAGCTTCAACAAGATTTTTTAAAGTGCTGATTTCCAATAAGCACTTTCAGAAGGGGTAAGATGTATACATGATCATCTACTTAGGTCAACATACTGTATAAATAGTGCTAATGTGAAATATCTGCTGGGATTTTTAGTATAGGTTGTTTTTATAGTTTAAGGACCAAGTTACTTAGGGAGTGTCCACTTCTGTAAGACATATGGAAAATATCTATGAAACTTTACTATGTGAATATGTAATACCTGGGCAAGCTATATATGGCTATTACAGCAGGATGGAAAGTTCTTTTGGTTGGAAAATGCGTAGACATGACAAAAATCAAGTGTAAGCAAAGACAGTAAGCATATTGGAAGTTCTCTTGGACAAAGATAATTTTGCTTTCCTTTTGAACATCTCCTATGAAATATATCATATGGTTACTAAATGCTTCCAGTTTATTAGTGAATTATTATTCTAAGAAATAAATTATTAGAGACTCAATATGAACTCTTATTTCACTAGACAGCCATACTTAAAAGAGACAAGAATGTAAGTTAAAGCCAGGAGAATTATTTAGTGCTGCCTTTCTAGATGTTAGAATTCCTCAAATGTATTCAATAATTAAAAACATTTTGAAAAACTTTTAAAAATAGAATATGCAATCATTTTTAACACGTATTTTGCCAAATTCATCCATTCAGAAGTTTCCTAGTTTCTTTATGACCCTATACAAAAGATAATTCAAAACCATAGCTACAAAATATATGTCAACAGGCAATTTTTAAAAACCTGATAAATATTTCTTATTGGTTCAGTCCTGGATATTAACTTTTAGAATTTAAAAAACGTGATACCTTAGTACTTTCTGATTTTAAAATTGTATTAGCTCTTGTAGTTAATGATTAGATAAACAGAATGACAGATCTTCTAATATAATTAACTCTGTAACTCAGGAATCTTTTCTTCCCCTAAATAATATAAAATATATTAATAATTTAGAAAATCAGGGGATTACAGCTAGCACCAATTCAAAGTTCTTGTGAAAACCATTAAAGAATATGTGTAAAATTTCAGAACTGGGATACAAATCTGAAATTTTATAAAATCATTGTCAAACAACTGCAGATGCAAGAATAGTATGTTTGATTTATTTCTTCATACTCTGGGACAGAATTAAGTTTGTATAAAATAAAATCAAATTTTCAATTTTTACAAAAAGAGATGTTTTATATTTAGTTACAGTCCATATTTTACTTTCACTCTTTTTCTGAAATCTGTGATAAGTAGTCACTGAAACATCAAGAAACAAAAATGTTATATTTTTGTTCAGTTGCCTGTACATTTACTGGTTGTCAGAGTATCTTACACAGTAGGTAAAAATAAAGCTTCTAGGAAGGCCAAATTCTATCCTTAGTTAATGCCGAGGTTCAGTCTCTACATATATTCCCAATTGTTGCTGAAATTAAGTAGTACTACATCATTCTGTTGTCTGCCAAGGGAGCATGTGTTCTTCCTTCCTCACTGATATCCAGGGAAGAAACAAGAATACACTGAAGACAGTTATTTGCAGCAGGTGCTGAGGCTCCCTTGATATATGTATATATACCTGTCAGACTCCGTAATATCTAGAATCCGTAAGAAAGGCATAAATTACTGCCAAGGCATAAATTTTGCCAAGTTTCTCTCATCCTTCCTGGAAAGACAGTCCTATTACTTTACCTTGCTTAGAAAATCTGGGTGCTATTCTTTCCTAAATGAGAGTTCTGATTAAGAATTGTTGTATCTGAAATTCCTTTAGCCTTCATCATTTATCTTTTTCAATGCCATTTGCAAATATGTGATATATTTGATATAAAGACACAAAGAAACACTGATGAGATTACGGTTTCCCTGGTACTGTCTAACTAAAAATGAACTCAAAAACATTTAAGAACCTGGTGTCATTCCTTTTTTCTGTGAAAACACATCTCAATTTTTTTCCTGTAAATGTTTTCAACCTGGTGACCTATGACAGCTTTGCAGTGAAAATCTTGAACTGGTTTTTACTTACTTTGAATAAAAGGCTAATACAAGGCTTCATGAATATTTAACCAGCACCGCACTCAAAAATGAGGGAATCAAAGGCAAAGCTAATGAACTGACCTTTTAAAGAGCAATTCAGTGGGATCATTGGTATAGCACGATTCACTTCAGGGCCAAATATGTGTATATGGCTGATCTTCCTTGGATCTGATCTAAGGCTATTTAAATATTTAAGCACCAAAACCATGGTTGGTTGTATCAGGTGGACGACTATATCACATACAACATAGTGGGCCTCAAATACATTTTTTATAAAAGTAAAGCTATACTCTCATACATAATTTTAACCTAATCAACCTGTTCCTATATGCCACCCAGAAAAATTAAAACATTATTAACGTTATCTAATGTCTATGCTAAACACTTTATATTTGTTATTTTGAATAATCTTCACAGCACCCCAGGAATTAGGTGTTATTATTCCCATTTTACAGATGAAGCTGGATGTCTGTCTAGATATATTGCCAGTTCTTGCTGAAATCAAGTAGTTACTCATCCTTCTGTTTTATTCCAAGGAATTGTGTGTCCTACCTTTCACCTAGGGAAGAAGCAAGGATACACTGAGGGTAGCGATTTGTAGTACGTGCTGAGGCTGGCTTAGTATATGAACATACGCATGTCAGAGGGGTTTAAATAATGTGCCTGATATTCCACAGTGGATGAGATTAGGAACTGGAACTGAACTTCATCTTACAAAACCTTAGACCGTGACTACTCACCTAAAATACCTCTCAACATAAAGGACAGGTTTTTGCCCTGAGTGTTTTTTCAAAACATCTTACATGTAAAAGTATCCCAAGGTTAAACTCAAGATAAATAAAAAGGTTTCCCCTTGGCCTTATGCCCTACTTTCCCTGAATACATTTTTTAATACCTTTATGTTTACGGGAAATATTATAATATATGTACTATCTTATAGGAGACAGCTAACAGTTTCCTTTAAAGGGTGGAATATTAGGCTCCTTTCTTTAAATAAATTATAGCTGTAGCTAAAGAATTAAAGTTTGAGTGCAGAGAATCAGGTTTTAGTCACATTTCTGCAACTGGTTTTGTCACCAGAGTAATTCTTTCATTTGTTTTCTTTGTTTTTGTCTTTTTTTTTTTTTTGAGACAGTACTCTGTCACCCAGGCTGGAGTGCAATGGCACAATCTTGGCTCACTCTGCCTCGCCTCCCAGGTTCAAGTGAGTCTCCTGCCTCAGTCTCCTGAAAAGCTGATATTATAGATGCACACCACCAAGCTCAACTAATTTTTTTTTTTTAAGTAGAGACGGGGTTTCACCATATTGGCTAGGCTGGTCCCACACTCCTGACCTCATGATCTGTCCACCTCGGCCTCCAGAGTGCTGGGATTACAGGCATGAGCCACTGTGCCCGGACACCAGAGTAATTATTTAGGTTACTCACCTACAAAGTGAAGGCTCTGGGCTAGCTGATGAATGAGATTCAGAGTAGTTTTCAGACAGTGTGATTTCAGTAATATTCACTCGGCCTATATATCTACAAACACTGCAGTAGATACTATGAAGAGATACACAATAGCGGACAAGACACAGGTCAAGTCTGAATAGGTTTATAATTTGGTGAATTGGGAGTTGACAGTGAGTGAGGTAGAGAGTGGAGGTGGAGCAACAAAAAATGTTCTTTTATCAAAGATAATCTTTACTGACTCACTACACCTGTGATGTTCCTTTTAACTGCATATTCCTACAATACATATGTACCAGCTCCTTCCAACTATGGTTTTACAACCAGTCCCAGGAGATGATTTGTAAACAAGATTTGGGAAACAGTAGCAAATATGAGTAGGTGGAGAAATGAAAGTTTAAGCTAAGAAGACTGGCTTGTACGGAGATGAGGCGTTAGGGATGAGGAGTCATTGATGTTAAAATGAATGGAACTTATATTTAGATAGGCACATACGTGACATGTGCAATGTCATATGAAACAAAGCTGCTAGAGATTCTAGAAGCCATGATCTTCAGGAAGGTAGCTAATGAAAACGAGGTTGGGGTGGGAAGAGTAAATAAAGAGCAGAGTTCCTGTAAGAAAAGTATGACAATGTCAAGTAGGAGGGAAAGTTGAAAGTGCTTTGGGGTATCTATATTTTTAAACATATTTCTGGAAATCATCTTAGTTTCTTAAGTACCTATAGTGGCAGGAATGTTGCATGCGTCATCTGTCCTAATTTTTACAATCATCTTGCAAACTCAGATACAGATTCCTATTTTGTGCATGCTTAATCAGGTTAAGGGGCTTGATAAAGGTCTCTAGCTAGCATATGAGAAAGTCAGGAAGAGATCACAGGTATGCTCTGCAGCTAGTACCATGCCAAGTCTGAGTCCCTGACTAATTTTGCAGATAGGAAAAGTGATGACTTTAGCCTAGGTGGCCTAACTTCAGGCGAGTCCCTGCTGGGAACATGTTATAATGCCTTCTCAGAAACTGCTACTGGCTTTTCCTCACTGGGTTCACAGTGGGTATTAATCTCTTTATTTCTCATCTATAGGCATATGACTTGCAGACATGGCATACTGCTAAGAAGCAGGAATTGCTGATTATTTTATTATTGCAGCAAACTCATCTTTCCACTATCCCAAGTCCATATTCTGTCTACAAGAATAGAAAAAAATCCACCAGATTTATAATTCAACATCTTCAAGTTTTGAGGCACATGCTATCTGAAACATCATAATTTTTGAGTTTGAAACAGAGAATTTTTCTGTAGCAACTTTGGCCCCGAAATGTCCTCCAATTTCAATGTCAGGAGGTTTGATACAGTGGTCTGGAGAGTGTAGTTTTTCATAAAAATATGTTCTATTTTTCAACACCAAATGAATATCTCTTTCCTGCATATTGCTTGAAATAGCCATTTCCTTCACATGGTTTTGTTTTATTAGTCATGTCATCAGATCTGGCAACGTGAGATTTATTTAGGGGTAAAATTTCATCAATTACAAAACATAAAGCATGTGCTGTCTTTCAACGGGTTTAGTGACACCTTAAATAAGTTCTGAACTGTTGGGAAAATTACAAAGAACACACTTTTCCTGAAAACCATTAACAATTGCATACTCATAGAATTTAAAAAAAAAAAAAAAAGGATGCCTGAAGTTTAATAAGGGACACACTCATTCTCCTTGTTACTCCTTAAATGTGTTAATGTTTTAATCCAGGAAGTGGCTTCTTTCACTTCCTTTTTAGATTATGGCCCTGAGAATATATCACCCAGAGAGTGGAGCAGGAAAAACAAGACAATTTGAGAACAACACACAGAAATTAGCTGATTTCCTAATACTTCCGTGCTACTCACTTGCCTTGATATTCCCTTTCTCATTCTTGCCTCCCTTAAATGTAATTTCCACACAGCATCCAAAGTAATTGTCTTAATTTATAACTCAAATCATGGCATTCCTCTGTTTACTCTTTTCATTGACTCTCCCTGCCCTAGGAGTTAAGTTCAATTTTCTACCATGTCCTAATCTTCCTTCCTTCTTCCTTCCTTCCTTCCTTCCTCCCTCCCTTCCTCTTCCTTCCTCCCTTCTTTCCTTCCTCCTCTTCTCTTTCTTTCTTTCCTCTTTCTCTCTCTCTCTGTCTCTCCCCCTGCCTCCCTCCCTCCCTCCCTTCCCTCTCTCTCCCCAACCTCCTTTCTTGAGACAGAGTCTCACTTTGTCTCCCAGGCTGGAGTACACTGGCACTCTCATGGCTCACTGCAGACTTGACCTCCCTGGCTCAAGCAATCCTCCCAACTCAGCCTCCTGAGTAGCTGGGACTATAGGTGCAAGCCACCATGTCCTCCTGATTTTTATATTTTTTGTAGAGACATGGTTTCCCAGGCTGGTCTTGAACTCCTGGTCTCAAGTGATCCTCCCTCCTTGGCCTCACAAAGAGCTGGGATTATAGGTGGGAGCCATGGCAACCACCTGAGCCTTACCCAATTTCTGCAGGGCCTTGCATATTCTAGTCTCTGTCTCCTAAACAAGAGAAACTTCTATCCTCACACCTTTGCTCTAACCATGCTATCATGTAGAGTATCTTTCTATATGCTCACTCATTGGAATCCTCCTTATACCCTGAATGTATTTACCACTGCTCCAGTGGTAAATAAGCCCTCCTTCCTATTATGTTGTGTTAGTTTTCTCTGGGCTAAGATTCTGTCTTCAAGGTCTTTGTGTTTAGATCCTTTGTACTTTGCAGCGTGTCTTGGGTGTAAGTACTGAGAACATGGGGTAAATAAATGCAAAGGTGAGAGAGGCTGTGGAGAAAAAAACTTAAAAAAAAACTGTTGGCATATACAGAAGTCCTTTCACTTCTCTTACTCTCAAAGCTCTTATTTCTGCCCTAGCCATAACCTTAGCAAAATGTTTACCAGTTGTTCAAAGATAGCTCATTCCAAGTAAAACATTAAAATGTTGCTCTTTAAAATTCATCTTGTGGATATACTGATGGAGCTTTTATAATCCTATAAATATAGAGAACTGGGTGCATATTTCTTCTTTAAAGACAGGTTTTTATCCAGTCTTCTTAGGTATCTAACAAGGAGAAATCAAGTCATTTTAAAACAAAAGACCCAGATTCTAAAATAATAATGGATTTTTTTATATTCAAGATTCTAAACACAATTGGACTGACCTTCAACAGTCTTGTAAATAGGCATTTCTAGTCTCACTCCCTGTAGAGAGAAAATCAACAGCACAGTGTGTCCTACTGAATGTTATATAAGTTGTTAGTATCAGCATTAAAACAAGGGAGTCTTATTCCTTGGATGCTGCTCCACATCATCTGGATAGGCAACCTTCCAGGACACCACCTTAGCCTTATCTTCTGCACATTGCTCAGGCTAAGGCAATGCCTGGCAGGTAGTCAGTGTGCAACCAATGAGCCATCAAATATAAAAATATAATGAAGGGCCACTAAGTAGTCTCTAGAAGTATCTGTCTTTAATCCTACTTTTTACTTATTACAAGTCTAAACATTGCTAGTTTATCCCAGAAACCTAAATGCTTCTTTTCTGACAATAGCTATATGAGGTAAGATGGGATTAATAAAATAATCTTGGAATCTTTACATTTAATTAGTTGAATAATAAAGCTATATAACCTAGGAAATGTGCTGGGTTCAAGCATAATGAAGATGCAGAACTTGTCTTCGTGGAGCTTGCAGTGCTGTTAGTGAGTTTGATGTTCGTGTTTTCCTCAAATCCATATGTTGAAACCTAATCCTCACTCTGATGTTACTAGGAGGTCAAATCTTTGAGACATAATTAGGTGTTGAGGGTGGAGCCCTCATGAATGGAATTAGAGCCTTTATAAGAAGCTGAACAGACCAGAGTTCTTCCTTTTCACCACGTGAGAGAGAACACAGCTAAAAGATACCTATGAAGCATAAAGCAGGCCCTCACCAGATACCGAATCAGCTGCCACCTTGATCACAGACTTCTAGCCTCCAGAACTGTGAGAAATAAATGTATGCTGTTTGTAAGTCACCCAGTTTATAGCATTTTGTTATAGCAGCCCTATTGCAATGAAGCAGTCACTATGGACTGAATTATGTCTCTGCCCAAATCCGTATATCAAAGCCCTAACTCCCAGTGAGTTTGTATTTGAAAATAGCATCTTTAGGAAGTAATTAAGATTAGATGAGGTATGAGGCATGGGATGCTAATCCAACAGAACTGGTGGCCTTGTAAGAAGAGGAAGAGAATGCACACACACCTGCTCTCCACCCTATATGCAGGAACTAAGGAAAGACCACATGAACACACAGCAAGATGGTGGTTTCCTGCAAGTCAAGCAAAGAGGCCTCAGAATGAAACGTACTTTACTGGCATCTTGATCTTGGACTTTTTAGCCTCTGGAACTGTAAGAATAAGTGTCTGTTCTTTAAGTGCCCAGTCTGTGGTAGCCCAAGAAGACTAAGACAGCAATAGGGCACACCGGGCTCTGAATTTAATTTGCATAGGTTTCACCACTTGTTAACTATGTGACCAGAGGGAGTTTCTTAGCCTTATCCTTAATAAGCAACAAAGTCTTTTGAATGAACCTTATAAGAATATCCATCTACCTCAAAATATGATTATGATGCTTAAAGGAGAAAAAGCACATAAAATACCCAGCTCCATGCCAAAAGTGCTCAGAGATGCATTTGCAAGCAGGCATTTAAAATGTCCAGGTAACTATGTGTCAAATGAGTGGTAGAGACAAAAAGGGCTATAGAGTTTTGGAGGAAAAAGAGAGTCCCTTTGGTTGGAAGAATCAAAGAACATTCAAGGCAGCACTAATATGTATCTCAGCTTGACTAAATATTAGACAGGTTGCTTTCTGACTATAGACCCTTGACTTTCTTTTCCTTAGAGCATTTACTTTAGAAAACTTGCAATTATAAATTGTTTCTCTGTCCCTTTTGAAATGTATCTAAACCTCTTGCCAGTTCCATGATCTAGGGAGCATCTCTCTCAAGGACCTGGGTGCTATATCTTTCAGATGTAATTATCAAAAAAGATAATGCCCCATCTCCCAGTCTCTGTGGGTAGATAGGAACCATGATAGGTGAACAAATAGGAACTATAAAACTACTTTCTGTCATGCATATGTGAGAAAGTTTACTTTCCCCTTTTGTAAGGACAATCAGCAAACGCAAGTGGCTTATGATCCTCCTGCACTCACACTTAAAAACTGTCCTGCACTTCGTTTCTTCAGAGTTGAGTTCAGTTTCTCTCCCCTATTGCAACAGTTTTGAATAAAGTATTTCTTGCCTATGATACTTTGTTTGGTACAGTTTTTTTTTTTTTTACTTTGACAGGAAACATTCATAGATAATATACAACTTGATGTATGTTGTAAAGTATGGCTTAGATATTGGTTTGGCAATGTATAACTTAAAATGAAAAGTTGCATGCATTTTTATGTTAGCAATAAGTAGCCATGGCATGTCTCAATGCTTTACTCAAGAGTTTTCCCAAGATCTTTTTAATGTATATTATTTCAACAGTTACTTATAGAGCACAAAGTAAGTGTCTTTTCAGGTTCAATATCCTGCACTAACATTGGAAGCTCTTTATGGCACTAGATTCTTGCACATATACTTTCAGGCCTCTGACACATTGATAAATCTTTGCAAACGGGGAGAGAGAGGGAGAAAAAAAAAGTTCCTGGCTCATAATTTTAAAGCACTACCTACAGTGGGGCTGTTTTCTAAAGAACTCTTTAGGATGTAGCATATATACTAACATGTAAAGCACACTTTTTGTACTAATCAAATGCAAAATTATATAAATGTAATATTCAATGAGTCTCAAGAAAGTGGGATGCCAACACTCATCTTTATAACTAAAGTTCAAAATTTCGTGAATCAATGTAAAACAGCTAGCATGCTTGGAAGGGATCTTTTGCTCAAACTCAGAATGTCATTACACTATTAATTTTGACATGTTTTTGAAAAATTTAACATCCTTTTAATCAAGCATGATTAGTTACAAATAGAATCCAAAGAAATATCTCAAATGATCATATTTCTAAATTACCTTGCTTATTACTTATAGAATATTTTTCTTATCCATATCCAGCTTAATTACAATTTCAGCATTTATCAGTAAAAATGAATAAAATTCAATTCTGTTAGCCATTGAGTTACTTTTTCTACTGTACAGTCATTTAGGCATTCACAAAATATGGAATTCAGAAATCTTTTAACATAAAGAGGTTGAAAAAAGTAAACAAATACTACTTTGCCAGTTTTTCACCAGTCAGAAGCTTCTCTATATACTTGTGTATTTAGAAAGCATCAATGCACAAGGAAGAGAAATGCAATTTGTCTCATCCAAATGCAACATATAAAATGACCAAGTGCTGTTAAGTGCTGAAAACGTGTCTCAAAAGACTCTATGTTTGCATCATTTTGGGGTTGTTTGGAAGTTGAACTCTTTTAGTGAGAAGTATTGGAAGATAAATCTAGTTCTGAGCCCTTAATTCACCACTCAATAGTGAGGCAATCTTATTAGAGAGCATATCTTCTGGTCTCACTAGTTCCCAATGAATGTATCTGGCCTTCCCTAGCAACATATAAATTCTGATAACATGGAAGACATGACTGCCCTCTACCTAATACCGAAAAGAGTAAATATATCATTCTTTGTAACAGATGGAATATATTAAAAAGATATCAATATGGGATTTTTTTAAAAGAAAATATCTACCATTCAATTTGAAAATTCTTTTGGAGAATAATATAAATGATAGACATGCTATTTCACTGTGACCAGTCACCCATTATTGTTAGGAAGAATATGATTTCTAAATACACTGTAAGTCTGTGACATGTGCAAGACAAGAAAATCACCTTTATTCATTTGTAATGAATATTTTCTTGTTCACTCGCTACATAAACTAGAGCAATTAACATTTTCTTTGGCTTTCTTGGAGAATAAGATATTTGACTTGAAACCTGATTGTGATATGGCTAGCATTAATTAAGTGGCAGTATTCAAGATTGATTGGAAACAAGAAGACTAGTTGGGAAATTGTTTTGTCATAATTCAAAGTAGAGAAATAGTGTCACGATGGGAGGAATGGAAAGGAAATTCAATTTTAGAAATTTCACAAAGGAAATATGGTTAGGTCATTGAGGTTGAATTTGCAGAATTTAGTAATATACACCAAGCTTGCAATTTGAGAGCTAAAGTCTGTTTCAAGTTCAGTGTGCTATGGATAAACTGTGTTCCCAGCAAATTCATAGGTTGAAACCCTAGCCTCCAATGTGACTTATTTGAAGAGAGGAACTTTAGGAGGTAAAGTTCAATGGAATCATAAAGGTGAGGCCTTAATACAATAACACTGGTATCCTTATGAGAATATAAAGAGACACCAGAGCCTTTTCTCCCTGTGCACAGAGGAACGGCCACACAGAGAAGGTGGCTGTCTGCAAGCCGGGAAGAGAGCTGTCACCAAAAATCAAATGGAAGGACACCTTCCTCTTGGACATTCCAGCCTCCAAAACTGTAGTATAATGAATTTCTGTTGTTTAAGCCACTCAGTTTATGGTATTTTCTTTTATATACACACATTTACACACATGCACACACACATACGTATTATGTATACACACATAATATATATCTCTATTTTGTTATATATACATATATGTACACACACACATACACATATAATCTAATTAAAATCTAATATATGTTGTATTTGTCTCCATTAACTAAAATTTAAGTACCACGAGGGCAGGAATTTTAATCTATTGTGTTCACCGCTGTTTCTGCACTGCCTAAAACAGTGCCTTTCCCAATCCTAAGCAAAAACAACAAAGCTGGAGGCATCATGCTATCTGACTTCAAAGAATACTACAGGGCTACAATAACCAAAGCACCATGGTACTGGTACAAAAACAGACACATGGCCCAAGGGAATAGAATAGAGAGCCCAGAAATAAGACTGCCCACCCACAACCATCTGATCTTCAACAAAGCTGACAAAAGCAAGCAAAGGGGAAAGGACTCCCTATTCAATAATTGGTGCTGAGATAACTGGCTAGCCAAAGAAGATTGAAACTGGACCCCTTCCTCACACCATATACAAAAAATTAACTCCAGCTGGATTAAAGACTTAAATGTAAAACCTGAAACTATAAAAACCCTGGAAGAAAACCTATGCAATACCATTCTGGAAATAGGAATAGGCAAAGATTTCATGACAAGGACACCAAAGCAATTGCAACAAATGCAAAATTTGACAAACATGATCTAATTAAACCAAAGAGCTTCTGCATAGCAAAAGAAATTATCAACAGAGTATACAGACAACCTACAGAATGGGAGAAATTTTTGGAAACTATGCATCTGAGAAAGGTCTAATGTCTACCATCTATAAGGATCTTAAACAAATTGACACACATAAAAAAACAATCCAATTAAAAATTGGGCAAAAGGGCATGAACATACACTTTTCAAAAGTAGACGATATACATGCAGCCAGCAAGCATATTTTAAAACACTCACATCACTGATCATTACAGAAATGTAAGTCAAAACCACAATGGGATATCATCTCACACCAGCCAGAATGGCTATTATTAAAAAATGAAGAAATAACAGGTGCTGGCAAGTTTGCAAAGAAAAGGGAATGCTTATACACTGCTGCAGGGAGTGTAAATGAGTTCAACCATTGTGGAAAAAAGTGTAGCAATTCCTCAAATACCTAAAAGCAGAACTACCATTTTACCCAGCAATCTCATTACTAAGTATATACCCAAAGGAATATAAATCATTCTATTATAAAGACACATGCACGCATATGTTCACTACTGCATTATTCACAACAGCAAAGACATGGAATCAACCTAAGTGCCCATCAATGGTAGACTGGTTAAAGAAATTGTGGTATATGTACACCATGGAATACTATGCCACCATAAAAAAGAATGAGATCATGTCTTCTTCAGGAACATGGATGGAGCTGGAGGCCATTATCCTTAGCAAACTAACACAGGAACAGAAAAACAAATATCACATGCTCTCACTTATAAGTGGGAACTAAATAATAAGAACAAATGGACTCATAGAGGGAAACAGCTGGCACTGGGACCTATTGGAGGGTGGAGGGTGGGAAGAGATAGAGAATCAGGAAGAATAACTAATGAGTATTAGACTTAACACCTGGGAGACAAAATAATATGTATAACCAGCCCCAATAACACAAGTTTACCTATATAACAAACTGCACATATACTTCTGAACTTAAAGGAAAGAACATTGCCTTTTCCATTGTAAAGTGGTTTACAAATATTTACTTAATAAATGAGTGAAATCATGCCAATATTTGAATGTGGTGGTATATATGACTCACACCCATATAGATCTGTATCCTATTTCTATTATATTTCCATTCCTTTCTAAAAACGTATTTTCTCTGTTGTCTTACCTGAATACTGTTATTCTGTGGTCCACTGGATAATTATATATGGTTTCATAAATGAGTAGATTTTAGCAGAGGTGACTGGCCCATATTAGAATGTAATTCAAACTTGAAATTACTGAATTTATTTAAATTGAATATAAAAGCCTGGTTCTATTTGTCTTAAATAGAGTTGAAGTCATATGTCTTTCTTACATTTCATTCTTCCATGTCATCACACAATAAGGGTACACAATGCTATATTGCAATCCAGATAATATTCTTATCCTCAGAGGAAAAAACAATGACCTTCTCTTAAGTTCTGCTATTTTATTGGCTGTAATTTCAATGAGAACGCTTAGTATGACTACTGAAAAGCATAGAAAAAAATACCCTAAAATATAAAACTGAGGACAATGTAGCAGCATGTGTGTTAATGCTTAACAGACCCACAGACACAGTGGCTATGACAAGCCCTTTTAATCAAGAGAGAAGCATGCACATATATCATGAATATTAACAAAAGTTGTGGAACTCTTCATTGGTTCCAAATGATGTCCTGTTTCAAAATAAATTCATGGACCTGATGGTAAAGTGATCTTTGAATAACAGGATCACTGACCATTACAGTTTACTGATAAATACTTCTAAGGTGAAAAGGAGAGAAAACTAACTATAAGACTTAAACAGCACCTGCTGTCAGCTAAACAAATTAGCTGCCCTGAAATCATATGTACCAACAAAGAATGAATAGCACAATTTTTACCTAGGAGACTGTCTTCAGAGGAAAACGGGCAGAATAGAAATAGCCAGTATGACATGGTTTGGCTGTGTCTTCACCCAATATCTCATCTTAAATTGTAATCCCTATAATCCTCATAATCCCCACATATCAAGGGAGAGACCAGGTGGAGGTAATTGATTCATGGGGGTGGGTTTCCTCCATGCTGTTATCATGATAGTGAGTGAGTTCTCATAAGATCTGATGGTTATACAAGGATGTGGTAGTTTCTCCTGCATTCATTCTCCTTCCTGCTACGTTATGAAGAAGGTGCCTTGCTTCCCCTGTGCCTTTCACCATGATTGTAAGTTTCCTGAGGCCTCCCCGGCCATGCTGAGCTGTGAGTCAATTAAACCTCTTTCCTTTATAAATTACCTAGTCTCTGAGTGCTCCTGTATTGGGTGCACACATATTCAGGATCCTTAGTTCTTCTTGTTGCATTGATCCTTTTACCTTAGAATGGCGATCATTAAAAAATCTGGAGACAACAGATGTGGAGAGGATGTGCAGAAATAGGAACACTTTTACACTGTTGGTAAGAGTGTAAGTTAGTTCAACCATTGTGGAAGACAGTGTGGCAATTCCTCAAGGACCTAGAAATAGAAATTCCATTTGACCCAGAAATCCCATTACTGGGTATATATCCAAAGGATTATAAATCATTCTGTTTTAAAGATACATGCACATGAATGTTCACTGCAGCACTGTTTACAATAGCAAAGACCTGGAATCAACCCAAATGCCCATCGATGATAGACTGGACAAGGAAAATGTGGCACATATATACCATGGAATATTATGCAGCCATAAAAATCAGTAAGTTTGTATCCTTTGTAGGGACATGGATGAATCTGGAAACCATTATTCTCAGCAAACTTACACAAGAACAGAAAATCAAACACCGCATGTTCTCACTCACAGGTGGGTGTTGAACAATGAGAACACATGGACACAGGGAGGGGAGCATCTCACACAGGGGTCTGTTGGGGGAGACTAGGAGATGGACAGTAGAGGGTAGGGAGATTGGGGAGGGATAACATGGGGAGAAATGCCAGATACAGGTGATGAGGGGATGGAGGCAGCAAACCACATTGCCACGTATATACCTATGCAACAATCCTTCATGATCTGCACATATACCCCAGAACCTAAAGTACAACAAAAAACATTACCCAGTCTCCAGCAGTGCTTTATAGCAGTGTGAAAACAGACTAATACAAGTCTTCTAATTTTTATTCCAAATTTTTCAGCTTTTGCCAAATCTGTATACATATTTGTTTGTCTTTATTTGACTTTTTAGCTTCTTAGTTATTAAATTCTATCATTTAGTTGGCTAAAGCAGAAATGGTAATACAGGTTTTACCTCAATTCTTAAGGTGTGATTAATTACAAACATGACCACAATTCTTGCAAATCCTCTCCTTGAATTTGGGTTGACCATGTGACTTGCTTAGTAAGTGTGGCATCGGCAATGTAACACGAGTTCTGTACCTGAGCCACAAGAGGTTTTGTACAATTCCATTTTCACTCATGGGATTCTGTGAGTAAACTGGTCTTCTGGAGGATGGGGCATAAGCGGTGTATAGGTAAGTTGTTCTAACTAATCCATC
The DNA here is from genome assembly GCA_963573385.1 of Cacajao melanocephalus. Lineage (NCBI taxonomy): Eukaryota > Metazoa > Chordata > Mammalia > Primates > Pitheciidae > Cacajao > Cacajao melanocephalus. The sequence goes on from CAUYLG010070535.1 coordinate 45,304, forward strand.
TTAGATCAGCAAGTCTAGCTAACATAGCAGCTGGTCACCAACATATGAACTAGTCCAGCTGAGACTAGCCAAACCCAGCACAGATCAGATGGCAGAACCACAGAATTATGAGCTACATAAAAGGCTGCCATTTTAAGAAACTAAGTTCTAGAGGAGCTGGCAACACATCAAAACTAAATGACAGAAAACGTTAGCTGAGAAACTTTATTTTTAAGATAAAATTTATTTTAATCCAGTTTAGTTAAACAGAATATCTATATTTGGTTAACTTTAATAGATGAAATAGGTAATGATAATTATACAAGGCTAAAACATTTTATATATGGTTAAGTTTGAGTGTAAAATTTTTCTCTCTTTGTTCTTTTTTAAAGTCTATCTCCGGGCTTCTTTTTAGCAAAGCAAGAAGTAATTTGGCTCTAATTATAATCAGAGTTAATATAAAAATGTTTTTGAAGTCAAAGTAAAAAATCCAGAATGTTGGAATATGGCTACTAACCAAAATCCTCCTCTCCTTCTAACATTACTTTAATATCTCACTAATATTTCTGTTCCTTACTCCTTGGAATAAATTGAAATGGGACAACAAGATAAAATTATACCTGGTTTTTCACTTTAGGTTTTCTTCATTGATGAATAGAGGGTTATGAAGTCAGAATCAGAAGACCATTTTCTCCTAAGATTTCACTAAAGATAAGATATTAGGGAGACTAAAGGCTATTGCGCTGGCTTACCACATCATCTACTTCCAACCATCAGAAGTGAATGACAATGCAATAATGCAAAAGAACTCAGCTCTTATCAACCACAGAAGCACTTAGAATGTCTGTGATTGCGCTTTGAGTCCAAACTATTATTATTAAACTTTGTCAAACAGGGACGATTAAAAGATTTTTAGGGGTTGTATAAGTGCAATGCCATACATAAGCAAGTAGAAACTGCTTCAGCAGGTTAAGCTAATGTGGGAAGACACTAGGAATATCAGAATTCAGAAACAGTAACTCCAATGCATTGTTTTCTTTATGTCTCAGAATCTGATAAAAGTTGAAAACCAGATTAATTGTGGCCATAGAAAAGACTTCTTACTTGCCATTTGAATGTGAAAAGAAATTACTTAAAAATGTAGTGGGCATTCTTTTCTGCACAGTGACTAAAGTACTACCAAACTATTTAATTCCTTCAACCATAGTAGTAATTCCAATGTTCAGTTACAGTTGGAAAAAAGACAGATGCTCTTGTATCTCTCCCTCCTAAGACCCCACAGAACTAAAAGCGAGAACAAAAGTAGGGTGTAAACGCTTAGCAGTGTAGGGAAAAAGTATTCATCAGTCAGCAAAATCAAGAACTCTCCATACCCTAGTGGAAGACTAGAAGTGGATGAAAGAGGCTCGATGAATGAAATAAGAAGAAACAAAACAGCTTAGAATATGATGTGTAGAGACACCTGAGGATAAAGAAACAGTGAGAGCCAATCTGTAGATAGTCTGGAAGGAGATTAGCAGAAAATATACATAAAAATCACACCAAAACTATGACGAATAGGAGTGGTAAGAGAGGGCATCCTTGTCTTGTGCCAATTTTCAAAGGGAATGCTTCCGGCTTTTGCCCATTCAGTATATTAGCTGTGGATTGTCATAAATAGCTCCTATTATTTTGAGATACATTCCATCAATACCTAATTTACTAAGGGTTTTTAGCATGAAGGGATGAATTTTATCCAAGGCCTTTTCTGCATCTATTGAGATAATCATGTGGATTTTGTCACTGTTTCTGTTTATGTGATGGATTACGTTTATTGATTTGCATATGTTGAACCAGCCTTGCCTCCAGGCATGAAGCCAACTTGATCACGGTGGATAAGCTTTTTGATGTGTTGCTGGTTTGTTTGCTAGTATTTTATCGAGGATTTTCACATCAATGTTCATCATGGATATTGGCCTGAAATTTTCTTTTTTAGTTGTGTCTCTGCCAGGTTT
>CAUYLG010070537.1:0-47564 GCA_963573385.1 Cacajao melanocephalus
ATGCTGGGAAGATGTCGGGGAATAGGAACACTTTTACACTGTTGGTGGGAGTGTAAATTAGTTCAACCATTGTGGAAGACAGTGTGGCAATTCCTCAAGGACCTAGAAATAGAAATTCCATTTGACCCAGCAATCCCATTACTGGGTGTATATCCAAAGAATTATAAATCATTCTATTATAAAGACACATGCACATGTATGTTCATTGCAGCACTGTTTACAATAGCAAAGACCTAGAACCAACCCAAATGCCCATCGATGATAGACTGGACAGGGAAAATATGGCACATATACACCATGGAATACTATGCAGACATAAAAAATGATGAGTTTGTGTCCTTTGTAGGGACATGGATGAATCTGGAAACCATTATTCTCAGCAAACTGACACAAGAACAGAAAATCAAACACCGTGTGTTCTCACTCATAGGTGGGTGTTGAACAATGAGAACACATGGACACAGGGAGGCAAGCATCACAAGCTGGGGTCTGTTGAGGGGGACTAGGGGAGGGACAGCGGGGGATAGGGAGTTGGGGAGGGATAACATGGGGAGAAATGCCAGATATAGGCGATGGGGATGGAGGCAGCAAACCACATTGCCATGTATGTACCTGTGTAACAATCCTGCATGTTCTTCACATGTACCCCAGAACTTAAAGTGCAATAAAATATATACATATTTTAAAAAATATATGCAAAGGCTTTTAAACCTGCTTCTTTCATTTCACACATCATGAACATTTCTAATACACTTTCCTCCCTTCTGTATACCTTTTAAAACAAGCCAATTGCCAATCAGTTGTGCATGGTGACTTGTTTTAAAAGGTGTAGAGAAGGGAGGAATATTTAAAAAATTTTCTTTGTAAACATTGATTAAGAAGCTGGATAATATTTCATTCTGTAGATTCATCATAGTTTCTTTCATTCTCATTTTGCCATCAGATATTTAGGCAAACACCATTTTTTTTGTTATTACAAATGTAATACTCAACTTTGTACACAGAACATTTTTAAGATTTAGGATATGTTTCCTGAAATTAGATGTCTGGAAATGGTCTCTTTGTATCAAAGGGGGTGAGCATAGAGGATCCGGAGACATCTGCCTTTGGCTTTGGCAAGGTCTGGCCAGCTTATGTCTGACCAGCAGGGCTCAGTGGTCCTTGGCTCACTGTACTTCGGCCCTTGAGACATTATTATGTGTGCTAGTTTGATAAGTAAGAAACAGTGTGTTGCTGTTTTGATTTTCATTTATTTGGTTGCCAGTAAGGTTGAACATTTCCTCATATTTTTGTTTATCAGTTTTATTTCCTCTTTTATGAAGGGATACTTTGAGTCCTTTCTTATTTTATTTGTTATTTCCACACATCTCTCTTCTTTTCCACTCCATATGGATGGGTTTTCCATCTGGCCAGGGATTTTTTTCCAGGGCCACCTTAGCCCAGACGGCGTGTCCTTCTTTACTCTGGACCATGGGGACCGAGCAGCTGCTTTTGTGCCGTCATCCACACGCAGCAGAAAACCCACGTTCAAACAGAAAGCACCTGGCAGTTTCCTCAGAGTCTTCTCATCTGAAACAGAAGCTGCGCCTCTCATCTTGGGAAGAATGTTCTATAAAGTAATGAATTTGTTGGGATATTTTTTAGTAAGAGGCAGAACAGAGCAGCCCCTTGGAGATTATTTTTTATGTTCCCACGAGGCACCTGAAGGCTAAAAGGAAATGGCAGAATTATCCTCCTTCCCCCAAAAGCTGGGGTCGGGTCCAAAAACGCTTTCTGCACCATTGATTTTCCTTGGGCTTTTGTGGCTCAGCTTGTGGCCGTGAAACACTATTCATTGCCATGGATTATGGCTTTTTCTTTTGTCCTATTTATGGACTGTCTGGGGAGTCACTGCCAAAAGTTGTGATTGGTGATTGTCACTTTGGAGGAGCAAAGCTGATGTTGCTCGCAGCAGATGAAGGTTAGTCAGCGCACCTCAACAACTTTCATTAGGGAGACGTCGCTGCTTTTGCTTCAGGGAGTTATAAGAGAAAGAGATGCCACCTTTATCGGCACTCTGGGAGATGAGTGACAGAGCTGCACAAAGGTGGATTTTAAAAAGTGACTGTCTTACCCAGACCATTCATTCTAAAATAAAAGACCCAGTAAAGAAGAAAGATTTTGCCAAGCAATATGACAAACCAGTACCCAGAGTCACTTTGAGAGTTACCTGTGAAAGCATTTTGTCCATAGAAAAGGTGTCTTATAAATGGTAGGTATCATATTTATGTGAATAAAGTCACTAGTTCTCTGGGGCTTTCAGTGCCTGAAGCTTAAAGAGTAAACTTTCCTATATTTCAAGTTTCACTTGTTCATTTTTATCAAATTTCTACTATCGCTCAAGCCTATTCTAGACCAGGGGTCGGTAAACCACAGCCTGCAGGTCAGATCTGGCCTGCCACCTGTTTTTGTTTTTAATAGCTCAGAAGCAAAGAATGGTTTTTACATGTTTTAATGATGGAAAAAAAAGAATAATACCTCATGACACTTGAAAATTTCATGAAATTCAAATTTCAATGTCCATAAATAAAATTTTATCGGGACACAGCAGCCACAGTCACTTTTTTACGCATTTTCTTGCTACTGTGGCAGAGTTGAGTAGCTGTGCTTGAGACTACATAACCCTCTGAGCCTAAAGTATTTGCTGTCTGGCCCTTTACAGAAAAAGCTTGGGACCGATGTTTTAGACACTGAAAATATAGCTATGAACAAAACAGAGCTAGTCTTTACATTCACAGAGCTTACATTCAGGTGTAGCCTTACTTTAAAAATGGCTCCAGGGGGACTGGCGCCCTTGATTTTGGCTTTGGAAACCTCAAGTTCTAAACAACTGTACTAACCTTATATAATTTTAGCCAACACTGGGACAGCCATATGGAACCTGATCGTTTTTTCATCAAATCAAATCAAGTATCTATTAATCAACTATGTTAGACTGCAAAGGTCTTGGCACAGAAGACATTAAACTCGTTGAGGAAACAATGTCTACAAATTAAAAAAGAAGCTAATGGCATTTACAAAAGCTTCTTTTAACTTTTCAAAAGCCTTTTATTTGTGGGATCTTCCCATGTCTCAGACTTCATGAGCTAAGAATTTAGGATGGAAAAGCTCACTTGGACTGATAGAGACAGAGTAGGCTTGCCAAAGGAAGTGGGATGTGGTCCAAAATGATGGTCTTGATTTCCTTCTTCAATCCCAGGAGCCAAACACGTTGTCTTCTGTGTATAGAAGGCCGAAAGACTACCACCAGCGCTTGTTCCCATATCCTAGGGCTTGGCAGGACATTTGCTCTTATCTTCATGACGTGAACAGCTTCCCCTGGGCTGGTGAAGCAGGAAGGAAGACAAGGATTGGGGGCCTCTCACACAGCTTGTGAGGTGGGCTGGGATGTGATACCTCTTAAATGGGGAATGAGTGGGAGCAAGACTGAAGGGGTATGAAATAATGGGAAAATTGGGTGGGTGGGTGGTATCTTGGAGTTCTTAAGACGTTGGAAATTGGAAAGTCTGAGAGGTCTTTAGCTCATTTTCCAGCATGTCTAGACCATCAGAGGACTACATCTGCCACTCTATCATGAGCAGCTTTCATACTTGCCTGGTCCAGAGTGTTGTTCGGTAAATGGTTCAGTAAGTGAATGACGGTGAAAGAATGAAGGAGCGAAGGAAGGAAGTCAAGTCACACAGAGGAACCTTGATCAGAATACTTGGGGCTAGGTGTGGTGGCTCATGCCTTTAATTCCAGCATTTTGGGAGGCTGAGGTGGGAGGATTGCTTGAGTACAGGAGTTTGAGATCAGTCCAGGTAAGATGCTGAGATTCCTGTCTGTACAAGACAAAACAAAACAAAACAAACACACACACAAATTAACTGGGCGTGGTGGTGCGGGAGGCTGAGGTGGGAGAATTGCTTGAGCCCAGGAGGTTCAAGGCTGCAGTGAGCCATGTTTGCACCACTGCACTCCAGCCTGGGTGTCAGAGTGAGACCCTGTCTCAAAAACAAAACAAAACAAAACAAAACAAAACAAAACTTCGAGAGTTTTGTGTGCTCCCAGGAATAGAAATTTATGGGTATTGATTCATTTGCCTATTCCACAAAATATTATGAAGCTCCTGCTATGTGCCAGGCATAGTGTATCAGGTTAACTTGAAACCCACTTTATTTCAACCACGAATAGTGAAAATCTTTCTAGAATGGCAGTGTCTGCTTTGTCACTCGCAAAAGGACAATCAGGTGAGAGTGTCTAGTCTTCAACCCTGAAGAGTGCTGAACACAAAGGACGTTTTTGACCTTATTTATTTTCCTGAATATTGACTAACATCATGGTAAATAATAAAGTTCCTGTAGTGCTTAGGAAGGCACACTCTAGTGTCAGACTGCCTGGTTCAAATGCAGGCTTTACCACTTATAAAACATGTGACATTGGGTCAATTTTAAGCTTTGTTTTATGCTTCAATTTGCCCATCTGTAAAATAGGCAAATAATAATACTTGCTGTGTAAGGCTGTTATGAAGATTAAATAATCAAAGCCCCTTGGAGTGTAGTAAGCCCTCAAGGTCAGTGTTAACTGTTACTGCTATCACATAGGACTCGACCTAGAAATAGAAAAGATAGGGATGTTTACACTGACTATATTGAGAATGTGAAGACATGTGCTAGAATTTGGTTGTCTGTTTTTGTTTCATATTTGTGGTGTGTGTAGTGGAAAGAACATTAACCCCTTTATTTGTAGTTAAAGTTTGCCTGTGCCCTCGTCTGAAAATGAAGCTGGTACTATCGCTGGGACTCTTGCATCTTATATATGAGAGTGCCTGGAATTTCAATATACATTACTTTTCTTCAGACAGAGTCAAATACGAGGAAGTAATTCCCTTTAATTAAGAGTGTTGATGAGTTGGGTTGTAGTTAATTGAATTGTAATATGTAAATCAACTTAATAGTAGACTGGCTCTGCCAGATAAACACACAGCACCTGGTGTAGCTTGGTTGAGCACCTTTTGTTCGTTTGAGTTTGAAAAACTCTGTCCCTTCTGTGACTTCTTCACATTATGGATCCCTCAAGTCAGCCTGTAGCTAGCTTGCATTTTCAGTTGAAAGAAGGATTTTCAGAAGGTTTTAGAATATTTTAATTGTTGGACTTGATAAAATTGATTTAAATTAATCCAAGCCAGTTGCAGACAATGGAACAATAGGCTGGTACCTCATCACTCATTTTTTTTTCAATAAAAGGAGAAAAATGGGAAGGGTTCCAAATGGAGTCACAGGCAGTGGTGAGGATTAAATGAGTAAACATTGTGGGCTTTAGAGAGACAGGTATTTGATGAGAATGAGGATCCCCAGCATTTTACAATTTATTTTCCTTTGTAGGATGGCTTCCTAGCACAGCATGTGGCAGTCCATCAGGGAACAGAGAAGAAATGACAGAGTCCCTGCCCTTGAGAAGCTGATATTCCCGTGAGAGAAGAAAACAAGCAAAGAGAAAGATGTCATAATGCCAAAGTAACACTGAAATAAGTGTGGAAGAGAACTGTAGGAGTTAGGTAAGGTGGGAACAAGTAGAATGCATTGAAGTGAGACTCACCCTGGAACCCTGTCCAGTGATAGTGTCTTAGCTGGTTCTGGCTACCATAATGAAATACCACAGACTGGCTGGCATGTAAATAACAGAAACTTATTTCTCACAGTTCTGAAGGCTCAGAAGTTCAAGATCAAGACACCAGCAAATTTTGTGTCTGGTGAAGGCCCACTTTCTGGTTCATAGATGTCACCTTCTAGCTGTTTCCTCATATGACAGAAGGGGCTAGCTAGATTTCTGGCATCTCTTTTACAAAGGCACTACAAATTGTGAGGGCTGCACCCTTATGACTTAATCACCTCCCAAAGACCCTGTCTCTTAATACCATCATCTTGAGGGTTAGGATTTCAACGTGAGAATTTTGAGAGGATACTAACACTCAGACCATAGCAAACACCACACTTTTTATGGATTCATACTATTTCAGAGAATTATACTGGTTAGCTATATCCTTATTTTGATAATTATTATCACCTTAAAAGAGGGGTTCTCAATTTTGAGCATTACTGACATTTTGGGCCGGATGATTTTGTTGTGGTGGCTGTCCTGTGTGTTATAGGATGTCTTAGGCTTTCTGTGTCTCTGCTTCCTCTTCTATAAAATGTAATTAGTAACAGAAGCAGAATTAGTAACAGGAGCAGCATCCCTGGCCCCTACCCACTAGATGCCACTAGCACCTCATCTACTGCTCCTCTCTGTGCCCCCCTACTTCCTCAATATGATGACCCCAAATGTTTCCAGATCTTACCAAATGTTCCCTGGTGGGCAAATTGCCCTCTAGTTGATGACTATTTCATTTAAAGAATTCATTTCAACTATTTTATTGGCCCCTAAGGCACCAGCCTCCCTCTGAGCCTGTGCCCATGGGGATGCTATCTATCTGGCTGCTTGCAAGTCTCTCCAGCACTGACTGGCCAAGTCATACTGGCAGCCAGGTGTGAGACTTCCTCAATGTGGCTGGAACAAATTCCTACGATGCCAGGCTGCAAGGTTGCATTTTTACATTTCTAGGTGTTGGGGGATGCCTGGATTATTTTCCAAAGTAATCTTAAAGTTTGTCTCCAGGGATCCTTGCCCCTCCTAAATGAGTATTATCTGGGAATAATGACAGCTCAATTGTTTTGGAGCCTTTATTTAATATTTGACAATAGCTAAGAGAACATCACAAACAGTTCAGTTATTACAATAAAGCCTGTAGGGTATCTTCCCAAAAGAGTATCCCAGAATCATTATTTTAACGTAAGCATAATTGTAAAAGGGGGCTGGGAAGCCCACAGTAGGTGGGGATAAATTGTCAAGTGTCATTTTAGGAAAACAAAGGCTTTGTAAGAAAAAAAAAATCCACTTTCCCCCCTAGTTACAGGCTTAATGTTATTAATAAGTTAGATGTCATATTAATGCTGTTGTTGGCAGCATGCATACAATTTAAATATTTTAGCTTCCATTATACAACTGGATCTACATGACTGACCTTCAAGGGCCCCATTCATAAGGGAGGAGGAGAGGGAACAATCAACTACTTCATGCAAGGGCTGGCTAGCAAACCGGGTTTCCCCGCATTGTCAGACAAACCACCACACAGGGAATGCTTTGGAGACACTCTGACGTGGCAGGGTTGGGACAGAGAATGATGGGGGTGAGGGACACACTTTTGGGGCAGGGAGAGAGCCAAAGCTTGTTTTTCTTGTCGAAAAACAGCTATCCCACCTTTGTTCCAAGGGAGAATGAAATATCCATTAAGACTGGTGACGCTGGGAATTTTGTTTCGGCTCAGTTCCTTTTGTTGTGACTCCACGGCAAAGGAGAGGAATCTGGGGTAGGGAGGTTTCAAGCCAAGATGAGAAAGAAAAAGCATGCCTTCCAAAGATTTCTTCTATTGTCTCCTGGAGAATAAATATTTATAGAGAGGGTTCAAGTGAAGTCTGTCTCAACGGTCATGGCTTTAAGACTAAGCCTTTGAGAGGGTACATGTAAAACTATGCTTAAATGAAGGGTGATCCAATTAGGCTTCCCAGGGAAAACCAAGAAACCTCAAGATAATTTCCTATCTGAAATCTAATTGTGTCCTCAAGTGGAATAGGAATACCACTCTGAATTACCCCAGATCCATAGATGGCAGCAAAAACGCACAGCCAAATTGGATTCTATTTTAAGTAATTAAGTTATTTCCCTTCACAGGACCTATAATTTGCCTTGAACAAATGTGATTTGCCTCAGAAAGATGAGGCATTGCAATTTTTCCTCCAAAATGGATTTTCTGTGCCAGAAACAATTACTAAAAGTAGACCAAATATTGCCGTAATTATATCCTACTTATTATCTGAGTGCATGCCTGGAGTACCCTGTTTGTGTTCCAACGTGAGGTAGGTATGGCTGGTTTAGAAATTATCTTTAAATGGAAACCAGAGCTGAAATTTACTCAAGAGCCTGGGGCTTGCACAATGGTCGTGTAAATAGCTATGGGTGGTTACATAAGACTCCAAAATCTTGTGCAAAATATGAGCAACAGGGAGCTTGCTTCAGTGGACCTTCCTTCTGACTCTAATAAATACCAATATTAGCTTGCAGCTGCTTGGCTGAGTCCTTGAGGAGGTGCTAGGTGTTGTAATAGTTTAAGAATAAAAGTGTTGAGATTTGCATAGAAGATTTTGCAAGGGGTATTTTGGTCATGGTTAATTTTATGAAGAAAACATTCACTTTTGGCTTTCTTTATTAGCAGTTCAGTTGACTTATGCCCAGGTGTTCTGAAGGACGATAGTAGGTAATAGTCAAGAGCAAGGGCTGGAACAATAAACCGCTTTAGCTGTTGGCTCTGCCCCCTTCAAAGTGCAATGTATGGGAAGTGTCTGAATCTCAGTTCACTTGTCTGTGGAAAGGGAGTGATGGTTATCTACTCCAAGGAGACTGGATGAGAAAGCATACAAGGCCTGGCATTGCACAGACCTGGGTTTCACAAGTGGACCAAACACTATTGCATATATTTTCCTCTCTACACAGGCTTATCCTTCTGAAAGATTATCTTTCATACAAATGGGTGCTGGCTGGCCATTTCTAAACTTCCACCTGAATTTAAAGGGGTTCATAAGTCATGTTATCTGGTTTGAAATACAGGCTTTGCTATTCACTACATGCCTTTGACCAAGTTACTTTCTGTGCCTCCATTTCCTCTTCTATAAAATGTAATTAGTAACAGAAGCTATCAGAGTTGTGGTAAGGGTTGAGTAAAATATTGCAATGAAATACCTAGGATAGTACTTTGCAAATTATAAACATATCTATTATTATTTTTGTCTCCTGCCAGCCAAAAAAATGTCAACAGAAATCAGAACATAACACTAAGTAAGTTTAACATGTACTTTTATTAACAACTTAATACAAGACTGTACACTGTAGGTGCTGAAATCAACCCACTCCTGAAAACCGAAAAACCAGCATTTCTATACCACTTTGGGCTTTGGTAATAAGTGCCATCTTCTACAGCAAAATCACATAGTGTAACCCAACCTCTTAAGAACAGAAAGAAAGAGATGTTCCATGGGAATGGCGAGATTATTTATGCATAAACAGCTGGGGATCATTTCTAGCTTTACGTGATTCACTACACGCTCTGGAATGTTCAGTCCCTTTTCTACAGTCCTACCACCAGACACACAGCAACTAAGAACTTGGCCACAGGTCCTGCCTAGACACACATTCATATGAAACAAAAAATATTTATATAAATAAGTCAATTAAACCACACAAAAACGAAAGAAACACAAGACAAAAATCCAACAAGCAATAAAAACTGTACAATATTGGTCAGTCTTTTATATCTGAAAAATGCGTAACTTAAAAAAAAGTTCTTTATCGTATAAAAAAAGTCTTTTACATCTGTGTTAGCTGGAGTGAAAACTTGAAGACTCAGACTCAGTGGAAACTGACGAGTGTCCACCTCGCTTTCCTTTGGAGAGGATCTTGAGGCTGGACCCTCTGCTCACAGAGGTGAGTGCATGCTGGGCAGAGGTTTTAAATTTGGCTCCAAGGAAAGCATAGAGGATGGGGTTCAGACAACAGTGGAAAAAAGCTAGGGCCTCGGTGATGGAAATCCACTTGTGCACAGTGTTCTCAAACTCACACCCTTGCCTGATGATTTCCAGGAGGATGAAGGAGTCGATGCTGATCCCAATGTAGTAAGGCAGCCAACAAGCGAAGAAAGCCAGGATGAGGATGACTGTGGTCTTGAGGGCCTTGCGCTTCTGGTGGCCCTTGGAGTGTGACAGCTTGGAGATGATAATGCAATAGCAGGACAGGATGACGATACCAGGCAGGATGAGGCCAACCATGATGTGCTGAAACTGGAACACAACCACCCACAGGTCATTGGGGTAGAAGCGGTCACAGATATATCTGTCATCTGCCTCACTGACGTTGGCAAAGATGAAGTCGGGAATAGTCAGCAGGAGGGCAGGGATCCAGACGCCAACATAGACCACCTTTTCAGCCAACAGCTTCCTTGGCCTCTGACTGTTGGTAGCATGGACGATGGCCAGGTAGCGGTCCAGACTGATGAAGGCCAAGATGAGGACACTGCTGTAGAGGTTGACTGTGTAGATGACATGGACTGCTTTGCATAGGAACTTCCCAAAGTACCAGTTTGCCACGGCATCAACTGCCCAGAAGGGAAGCGTGATGACAAAGAGGAGGTCAGCCACCGACAGGTGCAGCCTGTACTTGTCCGTCATGCTTCTCAGTTTCTTCTGGTAACCCATGACCAGGATGACCAATCCATTGCCCACTATGCCAGTCAAGAAGATGATGGAATAGATGGTGGGCAGGAAGATCCGATTGAAATGGGCATTTTCTTCCCGGAAGCAGGGTTCCTTTATGGAGTCATAGTCCCCGGAACCCATTTCCTCGGTGTAGTTATCTGAAGTGTATATCTGCAAAAGAGGCAAAGGAATGGACATTCACTTTCGATTCAGCAAGTATTATCCAAGTTAAAAAAAAATTTTTTTAAAGGCAATTAAAAAAAGCAATTCAGTCTTGCTTTCTTCAGGAAATTCTGAAGTACTGGGCTAACGGCACAAGGGAATTACTGTAGAATCCTACAACTCTCCTCCCCATCTTTTCCCATAGTGACTTCATTATATCCCTCTTTGGTAGAACCAATTACTAAACTCTTTGTTTAGAACAAAAGGGCGCTGAGACGCTGAGGGTTTCAAAGTCGCATCTAACTCTTGTGCCCCGCCCACTAGAGGGAGGAAAAAAAAACACACAAAGAGGCCACTCCCAGGCGGCGTGGGGGGTGGGGTGGCTGCAGCGAGAAGGGGCTGAGATTAACTTTTTGTAAGAAGTTTTTCCCCAAGGGAGGGAAGAGGGGAGGGAGGAGCACGGGGGGAGGGAGGGGGCGTCCCAAAGACTCATTCTCCTAAGGCGCAAAAACATTATTTTCCCACGCCTGCCTAAACACAAACCATTCTGCTCTTCAAGCAACATGTAGTGTGTAAAGAGAATACAGTCTTACAACGAAGGCCCTTTGGTGCTTGGGGTATATTGGGCGGGAGTGTCAGAAAATGAACAAATGGCACCTCCTACCCCAAGCGGGCCCCCCTCCCTGGCGTGGGTCTTTTTTGCCATCCTCGTGTTTATCATTTGGCGCCTTTGGGAAGTTAGGGAACTCGGCATTTTCCTGGGTGGAGAAGGTCACGGGGTCTGCACCCGTGGTCCTCGCCCCAAGTTTCATTTCCTCACTCTCCCGGGTGGCTTCCCATTACCCCGCCACTGATCCAGTTAACCCGGCCGGAGATGGGCAGCTGAAAGCCTCCAGGCGGTGGGCACGCGGGGGGCCGGGTTGTCCAGCCCTGGACCACCGCGGCTGCCCACCACGCCCACGCCTACCGCCCACAAGCAGGGTTGCAGGGGCTCCGCTGGACGACACGCCAGCAGGCTCGGTCCCACAGGGTGCTGGGGAGAGACAGGGCGGCTCCGCCGCGAGCGCCTTTGAATTGCGCGCCGCTGCAGGAAACCAAAAACTCCCTAGCAAGAGGGTTTCAAAAGGCTTCTGGAAACCACCGACGGTTAAACATCGCAACTGGACTCGGAGAGAGCCAAACGGTTTCTCCACTTGCACCTGCCCGTCTTCGCCGCAGCGACCGGGTAGCCCAGGTGCGGTCCTAACCGCCTCGGTCCCCCCAGTCCCCGGAGCCCACTTCTCGGGACTGGCAGCTGCGCGGTGTCAAAGGGGAGGTCAAATCACTCCTCTGATCCCACCACCTCTGCACGATCCCAAACTCTCGAACTGCAGGACCCACTCGCGGTCGTGGGCAAGCGCCGCGCTTCTGACGCCCGAAAGGTTTCCCCCTCAATCCCAAAGCGCGCGAGCCGATCAACTCCTAGCTGCTGCCACCACTCGATCCCCTCAGAGGATCGGCGCGGTGGGTCCACCCGCCTTTCCCGCCCTCTGCCTACTGTGCCCGGAGACTGGCACAGCTCCCTCGGCCGCAGAGTTTAACAGACACACACCCAACGTCAAGAACAGTAACAGACGCTTATCCCCTAAGTTAAAAAGGGGCGCAATCTCCTTCTGGGAACTCAGCCCAGGCGCGCCGCTCTCTGCCTCTAAATCCAGAGAACGTAACACGCTCCAAGAAATCCCCACTTCCCCGAGGAAGAGACCAGTGGTCTGAGGCCCGGGGCAGCGCGCACGCCTTCTCTGCGCTAGTGCACAGAATGTTCCTGTGTTTGCAAACAACATGCAAGCCGCCGCGCGCCGCGGGACTCAAGGGGGAGACACATGCAGCCACTGGGACGCTCTTTCCAGTCGTTTGTCCTCTACTTACAGCGAAAAAGATTCCAATCCTGTCCCCCTGCCCATATAGCCATGGTCAAGAAAACTCCTTTCCCTGACCCTTTTTTTGGAGGACGGCTACCTCCAATGTCCTGGCCCCTTCTGCCCGCTCGGAGAAGGGCTACGCTCTAAGTTCAAGCGTTTGTACATTTACGACAAAGCAGGTTGAAACTGGACTTACACTGATGCCCTCCATGGTAACCGCTAGTTCTCCAGACGCGGTGGCCACTGGAGCACTCAAGTCCTCGGGGACACTTCGCTACCTGCTGCCGCAGCCAACAAACTGAAGTTTCTGGCCGAAGCCGGACTTCTATAAAAACACGCTCTGAGAGCGGCGCATGCGCCGCTGGGGCGGGGAGGGAGAAGGCGGGGTGGGGGAGAGGGGCAGGCGCGAGGGAGGAGGGCGCAGGGGCGGAACGGAGTGGTGCGCGGCTAGGGAAGCCTCGGGGACCCTGCTGTTCGCGGGTGGTCGCGGAGCGAGTCCAGAGCCGGACAGGACCTCCCAGAGGCGTTATCCTAAGTTTGGGGAAAGCGGGATGCGCCTGAAGACAGGTGGGAAGCGCGTCTCCGTGTGGCGCGTCCATCCTTGCTAACATGGATGCAATTCAAGACCTGGGAATGCTACAGTGAAGACACTGAGGCTCAGAGAGGGGAAGTGACTTGCAGGAGTAACCCAACCAGTAGGCGGCAAAGTTGGAAGTAGGGCCGAGTTTCCGACGCCATTCCCCGCGCTTTCCTCACTCGCAGCCCATTTAGAAGATGAAATAAGATCCTTCCTTCGGAGGATGTAACTATATGTGCAAATTCACAACATCACCAGGGTCAGGTGCAGATACTTTCAGTAGAAGGTAGGATTTGGCATAATTCTGGAGACTAATCAGACGTAGATGTGTATTGCTCAGTAATTAAGTAATAGTGGTAACCAATTCGTGAACAGTACTTTATTATTCTAAAAGTATGCCTTATTATAAGACTAATTTAGCGACCAGTACTTTTTGTAGCAGATCACGAGGAACTTGCACAGAATCATTTATTCTCACGACACCTTGTGGGTATTGCCATTACAGAGATGCATTTGGTCAGATATTTACAGAAGGCCGAATTGCGCGCCACGCACTGTTCTAGGCGCTGGGGATCCAGCGTGAACCCGACAAGGCCCGCGCGCGGAGGAACCAGCAAATAATCCCGGAGAGATGAAATGCCAGGGATGGGCAGGCATTCCAAGCTGGGCTCGAACCCAGGTCTTCAGTCCCCACACTCGGCGTCTTCCACGATTTTGAGCGGAGGACGAGCTTTGGCACGAATCAGAAATTAGGTTGAAGAACTGAGCGGGGCGGAGTGGGGGTGGGGTCGGACGTTTAAAGCGATCCCAGACAGGCTGAGGTTTGCAGTAGGCGCGCAGACAGTGCTTTCCACCTCGCGCCACTTCCCGCCGGCGCGGAGTCTGGGTGGGGCCAGGGAGCGAGTGTGGGGCGGGGCAGAGAAACTGCGCCGGCAAGCTGAGTGGCCGCTGCGGGGATAGCTGGGGCCGAGGTGTCTGCGCCGCGACAAGGACCCGAGACGCCCCCACCCCGCCCCGGTCCCGAGGAGAGGAATTGCCCAGACAGCACCCTATACACGACTCCTGTTTTCTATATCAAAAGAGGTAACATTTCAGTCTGGAGTGTTCCAGAGGTAGTCTGGAGGCTGAGAACCTTTTCTCCACAGAACATGACTTTCCCCTTTGTCTGGGACCTCTCTCTAATGTTTCTGGGTGAAGGTCCTCATCTACTCTGCACTTTCACCGATACGGGAAAGATGATATCCGAGTCAGGAGATGGGACTCATAAAAGAACAAGTTAGGACACACACTAATGACGAGATAAATAGATTATAATATTACATTATGTAGAATTAAAAAAAAAAACCTCCAGATTCTTGGAGGGTGGTGGCTGAAAGAGGCTTCGGAAGCTCCACGCCTCTTCTCACAGGCCTTGCACTATGTATCTCTTCATCTGTATCCTTTATAATATCCTTTATAATAAACGATAAAAGTAAGAAATAAAAATGAAAACAAAACTGTAGAAACACTTTTACTTTTTTCGAATCTTTAATAAAACTTCAGGATCTTCATATTTTTATAGACACGGTAGATCCTATCTATTGAAGGTCTGGAATTTCAGAACGTTTTCGTGACTTGATTTTCACAAAGCCTGGTAGTGGCAGAATCAGTTTGTTTTATCCTAGACTGTAAGCTGCATTGTACCTCAAAACTCTTCTCTGCAGGATATCTAAAACCTGAAAGGTGAAATCTCCCAAATCTGTCCAAAAAGGGAAAGAGGATAAAAACTCGTAGCAAAATGGTTTGCATAATAAATATTTGTTGATTGTTGGCAGACAAAAGAAAGCTCCTTCCTTTATCTGAAGACTCCTTTCAGATCTTTTTAGGGATCTCTATTAGAAGGAAGCAGATAATTAAAAGAACAATGAGATGCTATTTGGTGACTACCAAATTAGGCAAAAATCCATTTTTTTTTCAAAGATAATATTTGCTCTCCCAATTTGAAAAGACCAGCTGTCTCTTGCTTGTCACTGGTGAGAATGTGGCTTGAGACAGCCTCACTGGAAAGCATTTTGTATTCAGCAGAAACTTTAGAACAGTAATTCCACTCACAGGAACTTATGCCCCAAAGGTATTTGTGGAAGCATTTTTTAAAATAGCAAAATGTCTGAATAGCCCTAAATAACCACTGTTAGTGGAATAGTAGACAAGATTTTGGTTCATCCATATCTGATATTCCATGTGGACATTGCAAATATTATTTGTGAAGAATTTTTAGTGACATGGGAAAATACTTATGAAACATTAATTGCAAAAAGCAGGATTCAGAATTGTGAATATAGTGGGATCTCAGTTATGTTAAAATAGGCATTTGGAAAATATGGGGAGGAAAACCAAAATGTTTATAGGGGTTTTCACTGGTGCAGAATTATATTTGATATTTGCTTTCTTCCTGGCGTTTTTCTGTGCTTTCCAGATTTTCTGTAATAGACATGAAACATTTTCATATTAATAAAAAAGCCAACAAATTTTATGACAAAAAAGGAATCAGAAGGGCTCCCTTCATGTATGTTTCCACTTCTAAAGTACCTACTAGATGTGAGACTTTTTTCACAATAATCCTTTCCCCTTTTCAAGGAATGCTTGTTTTCCACTGGGCTAATCTTAAACTTCTATTACCACTGGGCTACCTAAACCTTATTCTCAACTATTCTACGATGTTCTTTAAAAAACAAAATGGCAGGGCGCAGTGGCTCATGCCTGTAATCCCAGCACTTTGGGACGCTGAGGTGGGCAGATCACGAGGTCAGGAGATCGAGATCATCTTGGCCAACATGGTGAAACCCTGTCTCTACTTAAAAAAAAAAAAAAAAAAAAATTTAGCTGAGTTTGGTGGTGGGCACCTGTAATCCCAGCTACTTGGGAGGCTGAGGCAGGAGAATAGCTTGAACCAGGGAGTCAGAGGTTGCAGTGAGCTGAGATCGCACCACTGCACTCCAGCCTGGGCGACAGAGTGAGTCTGTGTCTCAAAAACAAACAAACAAACAAAACTCAAACATGTATTGAGCGCCCGTTATGTACAACTGACCTCATATAACTCTACAAGGCAGGTGCCATTACCTCTATTACATGGTAAAGAAATTAGGGTCTGAAGAGGATGAGGAACTGGCCTGTGACTTTACAGTGCGATCCGCACCCAGTCTGTCTGGCTATGAAGCCTGGGTCATTTGGCATTTAGTTACATACTGCTTTGAGTGGCATCCCTTGTGATGTTACTCAACTTTTAAATGAGTACATGTCCTACTCTATTCCCCTAATATTTTAGGGTCCTTAAAGTGAATGCCCAGATATCCTCTATCCAGCTAGCCCACTGTTGAACAAATACAGGGCTTCTTAATCTACTGGATTTTTCTTTAAAGAATGAATGACTTTCCTATGTGGCTCTGGCAAGAGAGTCAGGCTTACGGGCTGTCAGGGCCTTGGCAGGGTCCCCAACTTCTCAGGTTGGCTTCAGCCCAGGGAATAACTAGCCTTGGGCACAGTTTGGAGGGGATGCTTACAAATCCAGTGACACAGTGGCAAGCATCCTGCCACCTCCTGTTGCTCGCTTTGCAGCTGGTTGATTTGTGTGAGTGTGTGTGTATCTCTGCGTGTGTGATGGAAAGCTGTACTCTGTCCCTTAATAGGCCCCATATTAGCCAGGCAGAAAGCTTAGGAACAGACCTCTTCCCAGTGGTGGATGGCAGGAGGCTAGAGGAAGGAGGAGGTGCCAGGAGGAGATGGATGGCAGGAGGCATTAAAGGCCTTCAGAATAATCAGTGTCTTCCAGTCCCTTCACTGGCCCCTCTCCTGTCTCTTAAAAAAAATGGATTGATTTGTTTCTGAAAGAGGAAAAAAGTACAGACTTCCTTGATAGTAGTTAGGGATACTTAAAGAGAAAGTTAATGTTTTCCCAAGTGATTAAAAAAAGAGAGACTGTTTCTCAAGGGGCATGTAATTCTAACACAGGGTTACAAATCTCAAAGAGACAATGGTATCAAATGTCAACTATTTCCAAGCTGGTGTTAAGTGGAAGAAATTGTCCCTTGCCTAACCACACGCAGCCCTCTCCTCCTTCCCTAAATCCTTCTGTCCCCAACACTTACAGATGAAAAATGAGCTTGAAAACAAACCCAGACCTTTCATCCTACAGCTTTATACTAATTTAGGAAATTATTACTGTTTTTTTTTTGGCAGGGGGTGGAGCCATTTAGACCCTAGATTTAAGTTATATCTTGAATGTTTAAAAGGTCTGCCTTCACTAAAATGAGGTGATTAGTGATTTTCATTAATGCTTTACAGCAGTCAAGACTAGTCAACAAATTTCCTACACAAAGAGAAAAAACGAGACTGGAAAACAAAATAGTCAATTTAGAGCCACCCTGGTAAGTCATTTAAACAAAACAGCCACTTAATTAACAGTGCAATGATCATTACTCCACTAGTTCCACTGCCAGGAGGATGATTGTCCGAAAAGTTTGCTGTGCTCCTGTGGCAGGTGCTCTGTGGCTTTGTGGGAGTAAAGAACAAACAGACTCAGTGCTGTTGCCTAAAAAATTATGGTGTCAAACTGGGAAGGAGGGCACGACTTTAGGAAATAATTGAGTGAGCAAACCCTGTTCTCCATGGAAAAGACTTGTCGTTGTTTTCCTTAAACCAGTAATTTATTGGTGGTGACCTTAGACAGCTATATAAAAAGAGGAAGTGCCTAGAACCCTGTGTACTGTCAAGTTTTATAAAGAGAGCTGTGCATCCCATGGCAGAGCCTTGGAGCTCCCAGAAATGTGGTGATCTGACCGCCCGTACAGATGGGCTTTGAGATCTTTCTGAGGTCATTCTCCCAAGAACATTATATTAGTGAAAGAATAGGGTGGGAATTATTTGTGTGTGTGTGTGGGGTGTGTGTGTGTGTGTGTGTGTGTGTGTGTGTGTGTAGGGGGATCCAATGTTTTGCTTGAGCAGTTTTTTAAGTCTAAAGCTATCTGTCAGCTACCAAGCTGTGTCTTTCAGATTTGTAACCCTCTGTTAGAATTACATGCCCCTTGAGAAATAGTCTCCTTAAGTAAAAAATCATTTGGGAATGATCTTAGAGCTACTTGTAGATCTAAGACATCTAAAAACCTGCGGATATAATAAAGGACTGAGGCAATAGGGAGTGGTGGGGACTGTGGAGAACCAAAGGGTACATGCCCTGTCCTAAAGCAGCAACCACTATCCTCCATTGCCCTTTGAGGGAATTTGGGCCATACTATCCAATTTTTTTTTTTTTTGAGACTGAGTCTCACTCCGTCACCAGGCACCAGGCTGGAGTGCAGTGGCGCGACCTCGGCTCACTGCAACCTCTGCCTCCCGGGTTCAAGCAATTCTCCTGCCTCAGCCTCCCGAGTAGCTGAGACTACAGGCACACGCCACCACGCCCAGCTAATTTTTTTTTTTTTTGTATTTTTTAGTAGAGACAGGGTTTCACCATGTTGGCCAGGATGGTCTCAATCTCTTGACCTTGTGATCCACCCACCTCGGCCTCCCAAAGTGCTGGGATTACAGGCATGAGCCACCATGCCCAGTCCCAATTTTTTTTAAGAGAAATGGAAAATCCTGATTTTTAAATATGAAATTTCTAAACTTAAAAATGTTGGCTCAGAACAAACCAACACAAAAACTCTACTAGCTTCTAGTCTTCCAGTTTACACTGACCTAAGGTGTTGATGCTGGCCATCAAAAGAAAGTATGAGGCCAGGCATGGTGGCTCACACCTGTAATCCCAGCACTTTGGGAGGCTGAGGCAGGCTGATCTGATCATTTGAGCTCAGGAGTTTGAGACTAGTGTGGGCAACATGGTGAAACTCCACCTCTACCAAAAAAATACAGAAAAATTAGTCAGGTGTGGTGGTGCATGCCTGTAGTCCCAGCTACTTGGGAGGCTGAGGCAGGAGGATCACTTGAGCTTGGGAGGCAGAGGCTGAAGTGAGTCGAGATTGCACCACTGCACTCCAGCATGTGTGCCAGAGTGTCACTCTGTTTCAAAAAAAGAAAAAAAAAAAAAGAAAAGATGAGGTTAGGCAGTTGGGAGACTTGGGAGGATGGAACAGATACACATGGACAAGAACTGGCTGCAGAATCCTCTTGGGGTGGTCTCTGTCATAATTTGTCTCTCTGAGACTGAAATTAGTCACTTGGGATTTCCGGGTAAGTCCTCCCTTGTGGCACATAACTGCACGCAGGTTAATGTTGGGGACCCTGAAGAGAATTGACAAGCTTTGTGTGATTCTTACATTCCTCAATCCTTTTCCCACCCCCAGGCCCTATGCCTTCTCTACTGTCTTGACGCATCAGCGTTGGGCCCGTCTTTTCTTTCAGTTATTGTAGGACAAGGTCCTTCAGGGAGAAGAACATTCTTCCTTTTTCTCTTCAAACAGGGGCAACAACAGCAGAAGGGAGGATTGAAAGCCAGACAGAGCGGCTTTGTGGTTCAGAGCACAGCACTGGAGTCCGCTCAGAGAGGCGCTTGAGTGGCCTTTGTTGTAATATCCAGATAACAATAACATTCTACTTTTTGGATTATTGGGAAGATTAATATGATATTTGTGCAAAGACTTTAGTACAGCGTGGGGCACGTAGTAAGTGCTTAATATTACTAATATAGGTTCCTATCCCTGCTGCTAAAATGTCTTTCTTGTTGGTAGAGGGCTTTGCTTAACCAGACAAATGGCTTTCTCCACCATTACCCACTGAAATGAGGTAAAGGGAAATGGAGTTCTGAAACACAGTGTGAAGTGTTCTTACTTCTAATTGTTGTCGGAAGAGAGTTCTATGCGATGAGGGAAGGAAAGAGAAGTCATAAAGAATTTCTCATACATGCCTTGAAAGCCCCTCCTGTCTTAGTAGTCTCAGATTTAGGCCTGAAGGGGGTCCTTGGTGCTGTTTGGTCTCATTATCTTCCACACGTTGGAAGGAGCTCCTTTTACAGCAGGTGGTCCTGTCGCTGGACATGCCTGGGATGGGCAGCTCACTCTTTGGAAAGGAGTCACTGCTGGGCAAACTTGATCACTAATCACTAGACAGTTTTTTTTTTGGTCAGGCACCTGTCTTTCCTATTTTCTAGCCTGTAAGTCTAACTTAGCTAGAGCTTGACTGGATGAGATGCCATGAGAGGAAGCCAAAGACTGCAGCAGCCAAAACGATCCTGAGGCTAACACAAAAGCTTCGCTTTCCGAGACACTTATTTCTGCAGCCACAGGGATGAGTCTAATGAGAGGCTTCTTTGTTCCATTAGCAAGTCTGAGAGGAGAATCTGGCCAGGTTAGAGTTTCTTTACATAAAGGAAATTATCTCCAAACGTAGAAGAGCTGGGGATTAAGTGACTCAGAAGATTTAGTGCTGGACTTTTTAAGGCCTCCTGAGACGTTCAGATACACTTACCTTGGCGAGAAAATGTGTGGAAGCAGCAGCTCTGGAAGCAGGTTAATAAAGGCGATTAACCCCATCTTTGCTTGGTTTTATGTGAGGCAAAAGCAGGTTAAAATGAATACTTAAAAATTTATCTGAAGATATGTGCCTCAATGGGCTTCTTTTTAACAGGTGCCAATGGCTGCCTGGAGAAAGCATTTCTGTATCATCTGATCACCCCTGAAACCCCCTCCAATCAAAAGCTCAGGCTGTTTCCTGGAATCTTGGTAAATTGTGGATGCTCTGTGTCTGAGCAGCTTCTTTTTAAATGGAAGCCATGACACTGTTTTCAGTGTCATTTAAAAATGCTGAAGTAGAGTGCTTTGTGTTTGTTCCTGGTGTGTCCACTCGTTTACCCTTGTGGTTAACCAGCTGCAGCATCATCTCCTCGCTGTGTTTACTCCTGGCCTGTGTGCCCAGGGCTGCCCTCCGTGGCCTGCTTACTATTTTGAGCCCAGGTGGGGCAGCCGCTCCCAGAGAGTGGGCATAAAAAGTCCACTTCTGCCCACATTGTCTCTTTCTGGTTGGGAAATTGGTTCACAGGTGGATAATTTATTGCTTGTTTGGGGACAGGGGAGACAAAACGACCTCCACAGACACACTTTGAACAATGCTGAACAACTTAGATTAATCCTTTCTACAAACAGGGTACCATTTGCATGCGGGGTTGCTGAGAGCTTTATCTTAGGTGATAAATGGCAGGGCATTCCAGCTCCGTTGACGAGCATCGCCCCCAAGCAGGTTGAGATTAGCCTTCTCCAGACTGAATAGGACTTTTGTTCTTGGCCAGGTAAATTTTCACTTCAGTGTTAGGGTTCAGGCAGCTGGTTACTTTTCTGAGAGGGATTTTTTTTTTTCCTATTGCCTTTCACCCATATGGGGTGGACTAAGGTTTTTGTCACAGTGTGGCAATTTTCCAGGCTAAAAAAAGAACCACCCTCCCTCCTTCAACCAAAGCCTCCCCTGCCAACTTTTCTTACACACGTGTGCACACAACAGCACCCACACATGAGATCACAAACAATCACTCCAGAAAGCCCAGTTCTCTTGTGCGGCTGAATTTTTGGCTTTGCCTTCTCTCTTCTCCATCATTTGGCTGCTGCTATTCCCCACTCAACTCTAGAGAGGGGAAATCCTGCTCAGGCACTGCAGTGATTTCTCTCCAGGCTTCTCTCTAGGAATTCAGGTGCTGCGGGTCTCCAGACTGGCCCAGAAAGTGAGAGGGGCTCCCTGGTCCCAGAAGGCAAAGACCTCTCATGCCTGTTTATGCTAAACCTAAACATTTAATTGATCCGATTTTCTAGCAGGTCCCAGCAGACTTCATCAGCCTCTTTCTTGGAAGCATGAATATGCAGAAGATATTTCTTCTGACCGTTCTCCAACAATCAAGAGATGTTTGTTGAACTTTACTTACTTTCAGTAGTTTGTGTTGTGAAAACATTGTTTTCCAAAGGTTAAAAGGTACATTCTTTAATCTATATTTTGTCAAACTGTATGCTTCATTTTCTTCTTGAAAATCTCTGTTTTATCCCCACCTTCAATCAGAGAGAACCTTAGAATTCTCTGAGTTTCTGACCTGCTGTCTGCAGTCTTCCGGCCCATACCTCTGTGTCCCCCATGAACAGAACAGGCTGTCTTGAATTAACTCTGCAGAAGAAAGAACTGTAAATGGGGGAGTGTGAAGCATTCCTATGAATCAGGAATTAGCAAAACTCAGCCAATACAAGTTCTGAAGTTTTGCTCCCACCCTCCTGCTGTCCCACTTTGTTGTAAGCATAAACAGCTCTCCTCTGCTCTTCCTAGTGAGCAAGCTAACGGGGGAAGTGGGTTTTACTGTGCAAGCTCTCCCTTCTCTGTGTTGCTGGGGTGGGGTGCACTGAGGGCAGACAGACGCATCTGTGTTTTTTCACCAGCCAGAGGCAGTAGCACAGGCCTTGTAATCTCCCTGGTCCTGTGTCATCTTCCAGCATTTCCATAGAAGCTGAGGCAGCCCCAGCATGCCAGGCTTAGGCCCTCTGGTGATGGACACCCCAACCCCCAGGGGAGGACCCCAAAGAGTCCCTTGGGTAGTGCTACTCTGGTTCTCTCCACAGAAGACCTGGCTTCTGGAGGTGAAGAGGTTGAAGGACTCAAAAAGAATTCTGCCCAGGGAACCATCTGGGCAAAGACTTGGACATGTAAAGCAGCAGGCTGCGTTCTGAAAACTGGAGTATACGGATCTCTCTGAGTGTGACTTGGTGTTAAGGGAGTAATGGCGACATGAGTGAGCAGCAAATGAGACAGCAGTGTAAGACGAGGAGCTCACCACGCCTGCGAGGCAGCTCTCCGGGAATCCTACTGACTTCGTATACAGCAGGAATGCTATGAGAACTGTCCAGGGTAATCTATAAGGCTATTTTGTAAACTAGAATAACATTAATTAAAAGTTAATTATCAGGCCGGGTGCAGTGGCTCACACCTGTAAACCCAGCACTTTGAGAAGCCAAGGCAAACGGATCACTTGAGGTCAGGAGTTTGAGACCAGCCTGGCCAACGCAGTGAAACCCCATCTCTACTAAAAATATAAAAATTAGATGTGTGTGGTGGTGGCACATGCCTGTAATTCTAGCTATTCTGGAGGCTGAGGCACAACAATTGCTTGAATCTGGGAGACAGAAGTGTTGCAGTGAGCTGAGATTGTGCCACTGTACTCCAGCCTGGGTAATGGAATGAGTAGAATGAGACCCTGTCTTTAAAAAAATGTTAATTATCATAAAGATAAAATGTTTTAATTAAATCTAGATTAAGTATAAGATGAAGGTGACCATCTACCCATTCTGGCTTCGTAAATCACAGGAACCAATTTTCAGCCTGAAGACCCCAGCCCTGCCGTGAAAGGTGGGGAAGATAAGATGATTGAGTCTGCTACTGAAGGAAACAAGGCTGGTGTTGAGTCTTCTCATGATGCAAGCAAGTTTCCTTGGTTCTTCTCCCTTGCAAGTCTGGTACCCATACTCTCACATGGCCCGGGATCTGTCCCATAGCATTTTATTTTTTCCATTTATCTTCATGACCTGCCTTCTCCTTCAGTGGCTTCTCTTCCTGCTCTCTCTAGTCCCTTTTGATTTCCTTCTCTTTTATTTCTGAGGTCTCTTCATTCTCTCCCGTCCTTCCATCCTCCTGTCTTTCCTTCTCTTCCTCCCTTCCTTCCCTTCCTTCTTTCCACAAACTATGTTGAGTGCCTACAATGTGCAGAGCTCTGCAAGGTGCTGGAAGAGACACTAGATGAATAGCATACAGTCCTTAGCCTCAAGACAACTATGTCTGGTATGGGAGATAAAATAGGGCCATAAAAATCTGTGATATAAGCCAGAGCAAAATGGGCAGTGCAAGTGCAGTACCAACAAGGCCCAGCAGGGAAAGAGGAAGCCTTTCACATAGGAGAGGCTTGTGAAGAATGGGTAATATTTTGATTGAAAAGTATTGAGCCGGAAGGAGGACAGCCTTATTCAAGTGAGAAGGCATGAATGAAAGGTTGGAGCTGCAAACAGCGATCAGCTAGTTTGACTAGAACATAGGCTGGAGTTCTGTCTGGAGAAGTGTGTGAGGCCAGAGCATAGATGGTTTTATAGGCAAGGCTAAGAGGTCTGGGCTTTCTTCTATCAAGTAACAGGAAAACTGCAAAGACTTAGTTTGGAGAACAATATGCTCAGAGCTTGGCTTTAGAATAATGAATCTACAAATGTAGTGTCAAATGGATTAGAATGAGAAAGCTGAGGTTGGAGAGACCAGACAGAAATCTATCTGGATAGCTCAGGTGGAAAGTTGTAAAGGTCTGAGCTAGCCACACAGTGGTAGGAATTGCAAGGCTGCTCATGGGTAGAAGAGGTCTTGGAGAACCAGCATCTGGTGACTCACTGACATGGAGCTGAGAAAGAAGCAGAGATGAAGGAAGACTAGAATTTCAGCTAAGATGTGAAGGATGGACGTCAAGGGGACAGACTATTTTGGAGGGGAGGGGATTGTGTTTAGAGAAAGTCTGAAGGCTTACCGTTATATTTTTCAAAGTTTGTTTGTTGGTTTCTCAACCACCACCTGCATCTGACTTGTGGGCTTCTTTGCAGCACAATGATATCCTGTTACTGATGTCATCGAAGTGACTTCATCTCCTTTCACACCTCAAAAGATAACCATCAGAGGTGGCAAAACTTGGCAGACAAAAAATGTAGACGTTGAGATCCTTCCCTTGCATTTCTAAAGTCACTACCTGGGTAAGGCCAAATCTGGATTTTAGGGGTAAGGACACTGTTAGATCAAAGAAATTAATATGTGGTTTTCAGTTAGTGCTGGGGACTTTTTTCTATGGGAAGAAAGGCAGAAGGAACAAAGCAAGTGTTGCAAGGAGCTTAAATACGAGTTCAAACCAATCTGTGATGTATTAGTAGTTTCAGGACAATCAAGTGCAAGTTTTATTTAAAGATGAATTACACAGAAAATAAGGAGTTGATGGCATCCACCATCAGACCAATAGAATCAGAATGATCAGGGTTGGGGCTCAGGAGCTGAAATGAGAAACGAGTTGTTCCAACCAATGTGCCCTGGGAATGTTCTGCAGGAGAGATGGACTCTGAAGCTGAGCTTCAGATCTGTGACAATGAAGTGTCCTGTCATCACTGTGACCTGTGACAACAGGCCACATTGCCACTACACCAGCTACTTCCTGGTTGGGCATATTGTTGGAATGTCATACCAAGGTACCTGAAATTAAAATAATTTCAGGACTCCTTAGCTGCAAACACAGTTTTTAGCAGAACATGGAAAATAACTTGCCCTAGACTTATGCCTTTATCTGTACGTTTTGTCACAGTCATTCTTTTTTTTTTTTTTTTTTTTTTTGAGATGGAGTCTTGCCCTGTTGCCAAGCTGGAGTGCAGTGACACGATCTTGGCTCACTGCAACCTCTGCCACCCAGGTTCAAATGATTCCCGGGGAGCCTCAGCCTCCCAGGTAGCTGCGACTACAGGTGCGTGCTACCACACCTGGCTAATTTTTTGTGTTTTATTAGAGATGAGGTTTCACCATGTTGGCCAGGATGGTCTCAATCTTCTGACCTCATGATTTACCCACCTCAGCCTCCCAAAGTGCTGGGATTACAGGTGTGAGCCATCACGCCTGGCCAACCACAGTCATTCTTAAGAAAAATAGGCACCCTTTACTTTTAGACCTTTGTCCCTTGTAACTATTGCTTTGCTGAGTGTCTTGATCTACTTTTGAGCATCCAACTTTGGTTCTCAGAGTGCGTTCCAGGCTGGCCCTAGATATAACTTGTTATTGTATCTAGGTTCTCAGAGTGTGGCTCCATTCTTAACATCTTAGCTGAAATTCCAGTCTCCTTTCACCTCCTCCTTCTTTCTCATATCAGTGAGTCACAAGATCCTGGTTCTCCAAGATCTCCTCTATTCATTAGCAGCCTTGTAATTCCCACCACTGTGTGGCTAGCCCAGACCTTTATAACTTTCCACCTGAGCTATCCAGATAGATTTCTGCCTGGTCTCTACACCTCAGCTTTCTCCTTCTCATCCATTTGTTTGTTTTTAGACCCATTTTCTCTTTCCTCCTTGGCCTTAGATCATGTTTCTGGCCCTTTGGTTACTCACTGGTGGCTCATCTCAAGCACTGCTCTTCCACAGTTGGATTTTTAGGGTGATTTACTGGAAAGGGGGATGTGCAGGCCAGGTGGGCCAGCCACTGACCTTTGACTCTGTCAGGGTGGTGCAGGCTGGTTCTCACTCTGTAAGCAGTGGACCCCAGGGGAAGTTATTGTGAAGGGTCTAAATACCCCCACGTGCCAAATCTTTCTGCAGATTGAAAAAATTATCTGCTACAATTTTTGGAATGCATGTGGATGCTGTTGTGATTCATAAAATATGGAATTGGTTTGGAAGCATCTTGAAGTCATAAGAGTTTTGTGTGTGTGTGTGTGTGTGTGTGTGTGTGTGTGTTTAAGAATATTCAGGCCAGGTGCGGTGGCTCATGCCTGTAATCCCAGCATTTTGGGAGGCTGAGGTGGGTGGATCTCCTGATGTCAGGAGTTTGAGACCAGCCTGGCCAACATGGTGAAACCCCATCTCTACTAAAAATGCAAAAAATAGCCAGGCGTAGTAGTGGGCACCTGTAATCCTAGCTACTCAGGAGGCTAAGGCACAAGAATTGCTTGAACCCTGGATGCGGAAGTTGCAGTGAATCAGGATTGCGCCACTGTACTCCAGCCTGGGTGACAGAGTGAGACCCTTAAAAAAAAAACAAAAAACCAAGAACGAATGTTGTTCTTCAACAGACATTACCACACTACCAGCATGATCGGCTTTCATCTGGTGGTTCATGAAACTTTGTGGTTGTTAAAAGTGAGCTTCACGTTAGGCAGAGGAAAGGCAGCCCTAGGGGGAGTCTAGTTTTTGTCTGGTGCCCAGAGCCTATCTATCCCTACTTGGGGAGCCAGAGAGTGGAGCTTGGGAGATGACCAATGTGGAATATGATGGAAAGAATATTTCTCTGTACACTGATCACTACCCAGCTTGCAGTAGTAGGGAGCTATCAACAAAGAACCAACCAAATAAGGGGGTTGTTATTTGGGAAGGAGCTTTCAGGTTCTCTAAACCTACTTCCCACTCTGGGCAGGAATCCTTTATGGAACCTCTCTGTGGGATGAGCATTAGCTTGGCCCTGGTCCCTGCACAACAGGTAACTCACTACAAAATAAAATTCAGACTCCAAGGCCTCCACCTTGGTTGTTTCTGATTTGGCAGGGTTGGGGTGGGGCTTTGAGCATTTGTGTTTTCAAATATGCTGGAGGTGATTCTGATGTCAGCCAGAGTTGAGACAGAAGACTGTTATGAAAGGACCCAAATACCTCATCACAGTCCCTTTTGTTTGTGAAGTGCTCACTGAGGTGTGAACAGCGTCATGGTGGGGCTCCTGCAGGCTTTATATTTACACCTTGTTTCTTATTTCTCACACCCACTCTGGTAGATGGATCCTTATTTCAAAAATGAGTGAATTAGGGCTCAGGGAAGTGAAACCTGTGTGCCGGCTGGGGACTGACAGTTGGAACCCCAATGTACAAATGAAACCAGGGAACAATGGGTGTGACGAGCAGTTGAGGAGGGACAGACAGTTGTGACTTCAAACCCACAAGTGAGACTGCAAACACAAATAGGCGGGAGCCCAGCGGCAGGAGACGGATGCTGCTGGAATCAGGGCAGGGGAAGTGCTGTTTAAGAGCTTCTGACTCACTCAGTTCCTTCCTTCATCCTAAGAGACCTGAGCTCACTAGCAGAGGGGCTTTGGCAAGTTACCTGATGGATTAGGGCCTCAGTTTCTTCATCTGTGAAGTGGAGATAATAGTAGTACCTACCTCCTCCTGTGACGTGTCGTCAATATCAACATTGGTGGTGCACCTGCTCGGTACCAGTCCTGGGCTGGGAATGCCTCTCTCTAGAAGATAAAAGCCCATGTAGAGACTACGGGGGAAGGAGGAGGACAAGAGCATCAGAAGCTCATCTCATTCTTAATGTGAAGGGACATAGGATCAGGAAAGCCAGATGCTGGATGTTCTCCCTTGTAGCCACAGTAGTTAGGCACCTCACTGGGTTCCCCCAGAAGCTGATGGTGAGCAGGGAGATGGCAGCCACCTTTTCTTTTCTTTTTTCCTTTCTTTCTTCTCTTCTCTCTCTTTTCTTTTCTTTTGCAGGATCTTACTCTGTCACCCAGGCTGGAGTGCGGTAGTGTGAGCATGGCTCATTGCAGCCTTGAACTCCTGGGCTCAATCAACCCTCCTGTCTCATCCTCCTGAGTAGCTGGGACTACAGGTGTGCGCCACCATACCCAACTAATTGTTGTTGTTGTTGTTGTTATTGCAGAGATGGGATCTCACTCTGTTGCCCAGGCTGGTCTTGAACTCCTGGCCTCAAGCAGTCCTCCTGCCTCAGTCTCCCAAAGTGCTATGATTGCAGGTGTGAGCCACTGCACTCAGCCAGCAGCCACCCATTTCTTACAGCTGCTCCAGTGTGAGCAGGTGACAAAGGACTGCTTACAAGGCAGCAGTCCAGCCCCCATGTCTCCTGCCTGATCCCTGAGGAGTGCACATGTGATTAGGAGAGATTCTTCTCTTGGTCACAGGGATCTTAATGATCACTGGGACTTGGGCTGTTTGAGATGCCACTTAGAAGTTCACATCTACTTCTAAATGGCTTCCGAGTGCAGGATGGCCTCTACAGTGAGGCCAGTCATGTGGTGTATTCATGTGCTGCCCTGCACAATGGCATCTCGGCCCATGGGCCAGCCTGGTAAGGTCTCTGAACCTACGACCGCCAGGTGATCTTCTCTGGGGAGCAGCAGAACTATTGTGAGCCTGTCCAGGGATCTTATGTAGAGATGAGTCATACTTTTCTACTCGGTCTGCTCTAAGTTGAAGTAGAATGTACCAGCAACAGACTAGGGTGACCTCTCAGCTAGCTGTCCATAGGAACACACCTCTTCTTTCTTTGAGCCTCTCCGTTTCCTGGTGTTTCCTCTAAGTTAATGTCTTGCTAGAAGAGTTTGGGGTGACATAGCTGTCTGCTGTGTTTTATGCAACACACAGCCATCTACCAGGTGGCACTTTCCACTTTGGGTATGGGGAGCAGGGCATATTTTATACCTCTAATCCCGTTGGTCTTTATGAATCTTTGTTCCTTCACTCCTCACTTCCCAAATTGATCACTTTGCTTCTTTTTTTTTTTTTTTTGAGGTGGAGTTTCACTTTTGTTGCCCAGGCTGGAGTGCAATGGTGCGATCTCGGCTCACAGCAACTTCCACCTCCTGGGTTCAAGCAGTTCTCAACCCGCTTGAGTTGAGTGCCTCAACCTCCTGAGTAGCTGGGATTACAGGCATAAGCCACCACACCTGGCTAATTTTGTATTTTTGGTAGAGACCGGGTTTCTCCATGTTGATCAGGCTGGTCTCGAACTCCTGACCTCAGATGATCTGCTTGCCTCAGCCTCCCAAAGTGCTGGGATTAGGAGTGAGCCACCGCGCCTGGCCCACTTTGCTTCTTGATTATGATATCCCTGTGGGTGAACCCACAGATAGCAGAAACTGAGCTGTCTCTGCTGTTGATAATTTTAGTTCTTCTTGGAACTCCTTTCTTTTTGTAAATGCCTACCAGGTGTCCCCGTGTGAGAGACGATACTTGTTTGTTTGGTAAAGGCACCCAGATAAGAAGAGTCAGAATGAACAGCTCCAAAAGAGAAGTGGTTTCCTCGGTCACTGACTCACCACATTAAACATTCACCCTGGCTCACTGTCTGAAATGAGTCAGTGGTCCTTTCAGAATTCCTTTTAGAACAGTGTTTCAAAGAAATCTGTGACTGAGGTTGCAAATCATTTTTTCTTTGCTGCAGCTGACTATTTTGCATTTTCCCAAGGTGAAACTCAGGCTGTCTTTTCAGGTGTTGAGAAAGAGAGTCAACACTTCAAAGTTGAGGGGGCGGGGATTGGAGGGGGAGACCCAGCTACCAAAGGGAATCCTGAAAGCATTCTTTTCAAGGCTAGGAAAACACTTCCCAAAGTCAGATTCTAACACCGAGCTGAGTGGTTTGCTACGTGCAGCTTTCCAGTGGCTTGGATTTTTCTCTCCTAATTTTTTTTTAAAC
This sequence comes from Cacajao melanocephalus, assembly GCA_963573385.1. NCBI lineage: Eukaryota > Metazoa > Chordata > Mammalia > Primates > Pitheciidae > Cacajao > Cacajao melanocephalus. Next base: position 30,137 of record CAUYLG010070537.1, read on the forward strand.
CATCATCCTTCTGGTTGCCATCATCCTCTTAGCATTCCTGACCTCCCAGAGTTTGGCCTCACTTGATTTACCGAATAGCACCTTCCGGCTCCTTTTTACCAAAGGCCATTGCTATATCCGTGGTGGTCTCCTCCCTGACCTCTCTTCACACAGACCGCAGCAGTGATTTTCCTTTCCTTTCTTTCTTTTCTTTTTTGAGACAGGGTCTTGCTGTGTTGTCTAGGCTGGAATGCCGTCGCATGATCATGGCTCACTGCAGCCACTACCTCCTGGGCTCAAGTGATCCTTCCACTTTAGTCTGTCCAGTCGTTAGGACTACAGACACAGACCACCATGCCTGTCTAACTTTTTATTTCTTTAGAGACGAGATCTCACGATGTTGGCCGGGCTGTCTCAAACTCCTGGGCTCAAGCCACCCTCCTGCCTTGACAGCTTCCCAGAGTGCTGGGATTCCGGGTGTTAGCCACCGTGCCTGAGCCAGGAGTGATTTTTCTCTGGAGGATATTATCCACTCATTTCTGCACACCTTCTGCATCGATAGAAATCCTTCTCATCTTAGAGCCCATTTTCCATCCCAAGTCCGGGCTAAAAGCTTCCTGATGGATATTCAGTTCCTTCCTTCTCCAAATGCTTGCTGAGCACTCTGTCCCAGGCACTAGACATGGGGCTACGACAGTGCACAAGGCCGGCCAGGAATCTGTCCTCACGGAGCTCACAGGGACCCTGACAAGTGCACCTACACTTACAGTCCAACCTAAACCAAACCTGGAAGGCTTTCCAAAAGAGATGACCTCAAAACTAAGACAAAACAAGTAAATGGGAGTTAACCAGGTGGAGGGGGCAAAGTGAGGTGTTTTGCTTTTCCTCACACTCATGGTATTAAGCATCTTCTAGCATCCGGCTTGTGTTGTTTCTATGCCCAATGTGGGCATGCTGTGTGTTACCTTTGAGGTACTATAACTCTTTGAGAGCCAGAGAGTGTGGTGCTTTTCCACTTATCCTTCTCAGGTTTTAGCACAGTATGGTATAGTTTGCAGGGAAGGAAAGTAGTATTCAAGGAGGGCCTGTTCTGTGTCTGTCACTTTGTGTACAAGAGATAAAAGCTCCTATGTTACTGAAAGGAATTGGAAGCCATACGGTTAGGGCAATCCCATAGCCTGGAAATCAGGATGGTGGCTGCAGTTTTGTCTCCACCCGCTGAGTGGGTGTGTGATTTGGGGTGAATCTCTAAACTTCCTCTGGGTCTGATTTCCTCGTCGGTGGAATGAAAAGATTCCACTCCAGCATCTTCTAGCCCTGCCATCTGCTTTTTCCTGTGGCCTTGCGGGGCCATCTGGTTGTCGTTGAACTCGGGGGAAGACGACTGCAGAAGTCAGTTCAGGGGTTAAGTCTGGAAACCCAATGTGGAAATGAAACCGCAGCCCTGAATACATTAAGTGCTGGGTTAGTTGGAATCTAAGGAAGGAAGTCCCTGAGGAATGAGCCTGTGTGAGCCCTAGGGCCTCTGTGCCCACCACCAGGAGCCCCCAGCTCAAGCTACCAGCCAGGGAGGAACAGTGCTTGCTTGGGCTCTGCTCTGAGGGCCTGCAGAGCTTCCACCCGGCAGCCTTCACACCTGCGGTCTTGTAACCTAGCGACAGAAATAGCAAGTGCGTGCGCAGAAGGCAAGTTGATGAACTAGACGGTGGGTACAGCTACTCACGGCAGAACTTGGGTGCTGAAAACACCTAGTTCAGGACATCATGTACTAACTCAAAGGTTCCTCCCCCTTTTTGTCTCTCTTAAATTTTTCAAAACAGGAAGAAACTTCTTCAACTGCAGGCACCAGTAACCTATGACCTTCTAGAAAGATCATTTTGGAAACCATCTAAGAGAGCTACCCTCACTCAGGGGATGCTAATCACTTTTTTCCCCTCTCCCCACTACCACCACCCCTCCCTGCTTTTTTTTTCTTTTTTTTTGTAACTCTGGGCTTCTGGCAACATTTTGGAAGGTTGGCACAAAGCCATCTGAAACCACAGTGGGATGTTAGGTAATCTGTTCTCATTAAAATGCTGTTTTGTGGTTTAATTTTCAACGGTTTCTTTGCAGCTTGAAAACACACGTACTATATTTTTTGAAGTAAGGGGAGATGACTGTTACAGAGGCAAAAAGGCGGGAAGATGGGGTGCCCCTAAGATACTTCCTTGTATGTTTCCAGAAAAGAGACAGCTGCTTTCATTCTAGAGGGGGCAGAGTGAGCCTAAGGCAGCACTCATGGAGCTTCCTGGACATAACTGACTCTGGGGACAAATGCTTCAAACACATCTGAAGATCCTCTGGATTGAAAGGATCAAATCACATGACCATTTCCCACTTAGTCATTGAATTGAGCACTTTTATTGACTTTCTGCCAAGTGCCAGGCACTGGGAGATATTTCAGATTACACCCGAGGACAGAGAGATAGAAGCCACTGCCCACGAGGAGATCACCACCAGGTGGCTGATGACAGACCGGGTGGTGCAGTACAGCAGGGTAAGCAAGCAACCTGTTTCTTCCCATCCTCACCTTCATGGAATTCCTGCTTGGGGCCTTTTGAAGTGTATCAGTGAAGACAGCAAACTAAAGCCCAGGGTTATCATTTCTTTCTGAAAAAGAGAATTGCAAGGCATTCAGATGTTTTCATTGCCACAAAAAGGCCTTAAGGTTGTCAAGTTTTGAGTTCAAGCTTTAGATGAGTTGCATTCTGTCATGAGCAGCATAACCACGTTAGGGGTGGTAAGGTGTGACGCCTTCCTCCCCATCATAAGGGTTACAGCCAACACAGCTACAACAAGAGACAGGCTAACAAGAGAAAAACACAGCAAGTTATTAATCAAAGTTTATATGACATGAAAGTCTTCAGAAATGAAGACTCAAAGACCCAGAGAAAACTGCTTTTATGCTTAGGTTTGATGAATAACGGACAGGTGTGTAGGAATGTGACTGGAGAAAGGGTATGGTATAATGGTGATAGACTGAGGGAGAAATCCAGGGAGGCTGCCTGTTCAAATTCTTCTTGGCCTCTCTGTATAGCAGGACCCCTATGGAAGGGGGGTCTACAAGGGAGAAAGAAGAGAGTGACCCTTCTGGTTTTATGCCTTGCTTAAGGGAGAGGGGTTCTAGTTTCTATGATCTGCCCTGGGGAAGGAGAATTCTAGTTTCTATGACTTGCTTTGCGGGGGAAATGAAGAGAGGTGGAAGACAGGAGGGCAGGAGAAGGTCAGAAAGACTTTGCTTCCGATCTCCGTTAGTTCAAAGTACTCAGCACGCCCAAGTGCTGTACTCTGGGTTGCTGCATTCTGAGTCCCAGAACCACTCATCAGCATGACTATGGTGCTAGCCTCTTGCTGATGACAGTGGGTAGTTCAGACGGTCTTCTAGGAACTGCCCCCACCTCCCCCCACGACTTCCCCCTTCTTTGCCTCAATCTTCTGGACTGACTCGTTCCCACCTCACGCAGCTCTGGCTCTGTGACTATGACCTTGGTCCTTAACTTGGCCACTTCTGCCCTGCTGTTTGTACATTCCTAGCATCTTGGCTTTCTAGCTGGTTTTTCTCTTTGGCTCTCAGCAGTGCTGAGGCTCATGGAACCTAGGCTAACCCCTGTCCCTTAGGGTGACAGAAGAGCACCAAAGAAAATGTTCAGGTGTGATGAAGATGCTCCCCCTCCCCCCAGTAAACTGAACTAACCAAATTCAGCGCCAGGCAAGTTGGACAGAGCAATTTTGACCCAGGTCTGATTTGAACATTACTAACCAGATGAGCATTTCAAGTCATACCTTTTCCAGTAACAGGTGAAAATTCTACCTATTCCAATAAAGAATACAAAGAAACTCATCTTTGGACCTTTTTCCCTCTCCAACATTTTTCTTTCCTTCCTTCCTTCCTTCCTTCCTTCCTTCCTTCCTTCCTTCCTTCCTTCCTTCTTCTTTCTTTACCTTTCTTTTTTTTCCTTTCTTCCTTCCCTCCCTCCCTCTCTCTTTCTTTTGCTTCCCTCCCTTCCTTCCTTCCTTCCCTTCCTCCCCCCCTCCCTCTCTCTCTTTCTTTCTTTCTTTCTTCTTTCTTATTTTTTGACAGGGTCTTGTCCTATTGCCCAGGCTGGAGTGCAATGGCACAATCATAAGTCACTGCAGCCTCAACCTCCTGGGCCAAGTGATCCTCCTACCTCAGCCTTCCAAGCAGCTGGCCCTACAGGTACACACCGCCACACCTAGCTAATTTTTCAATTTTTTTGTAGAGATGGGGTCTCCCCGTGTTGCCCAGGCTTCTCCAACATTTGTCTCCCCTCTTGTCTGCCCTCACTCTTTGGGCCAGTTTCTCCCTTTTTTTGACAGTGTTATTGTATGCTTATTAATGGAGAAATGTGCATAGTTACATTGGGCCTTTGTTTTGAGGAACTCAGGGCATTTAAGTTTTCAGAAAGCATCCATAATAGGTTAATATTTACAAGTGCCTCATTTTTTCTCTCTTAACCATTAACTATTTGGCTCAATCGAGATATTCAGTCAAGGTTCCTTAAAAACATTTTTAAATAAGCATGAAGGCTTTCAATTTTATTTAAAATCTTCTCATTGGTGGACATTTTCTGAAACAAGTCAAATTGCTGACATTTAATGGAAGTGTTTTATATATAGATGCTCCGCGACTTACAACGGGGTTACATCCTGATGAAAATCCAAGTATGCTGAAAATAATGGAAGTCAAAAATGCATTTAAATGGCTGATGGCCACTCCTGGCCTGCTGCCTTCATGCTGGGAATTCTCTTGAGTTTCATCTCAAGAGTAATTGCCTTCGTTTTCTTCTCACTGGAAGCAGGAGACACAGACGAGTGTTTCATAGACATGATGGGATTTGAAAAGACAAAATACAATATCTCAAAAAACACTGACCACTTAGTTCACCTTAGAGTTTCAGTCATTGACCCTGGTGATCGCCTGGCTGGCTGGGAGCTGTGGCTCACTTCTGACGCCCAGCATCATGAGAGAGTCTCGTACTGCATATTGCCAGCCGAGGGAAAGATCAAAATTCAAAATTCAAAGAATGGCTTCTACTGAACGCGTACTGCCTTTTCATTATCATGAAGTCATAAGTCAAGGCTTCCTAAGTCGGAGACAGTCTGCCCTAAAAAGTGAGTGTGGAGTGAGCTGGCCTGATTTATTGTCAGAATTTGTCAAAAACATCGACATTAAAGCAGGTAAAAATCAGTGTGGTTTTCTTTGGGGAGGGTTTCACTTTGACTTTCAACACTGAATCTGAGGGTTTGATGAACCCAGAAATGCAAAGTGAAACTTGGAAGTATCGGCGCATTTCAAGCCAAACAGATCTCTAAGAATGGAAGCTGCTTTCCAGTTGAACTTCTTATCAGCATAGACCATTTGTTAGATGTCACCCTCTTCTCTTCATAAAAAATATGCCCCCTTGTCCCGAAGGAACTTGTTTTTAAAATAAGACATATTGTCAGCCACCAAACAGCATGGCGTTTTCTAACTCTTCTCTTCAAAGTTCCATGCTCTTCTGGACCACTTTATTTATATTCATTTATTTATTTATTCAGATAGGATTTCAGTCTGTCACCCAGGCTGGAGTGCTGTGGCATGATCTTGGTTCACTGTAACCTCCACCTCCTGGGCTCAAGCAATCTTCCTGCCTCAGCCCCCCAGATAGTTGGGACTTCAAGTGCAAGCCACCAGGCCTGGTTAATTTTTTTTTTTTTTTTTTTTTTTTTTTTTTTTTTAGATACAGGGTTTCACCATGTTGGCCAGGCTGGTCTCAAAACTTCTGAGGTCAATGAATCATCCATCCACTCACTTCAGCCTTCCAAAGTGCTAGGATTACAGGTGTGAACCACAGCACCTGGCCTGGACTATTTATTTAAACTAAAGGTGCCATCATCTTTTTTTTCTGTTTTATTATTTTGACGTGCTACCTTTTGAGGGTGTGTTGTAATATTTCCCTGTCCCATCTTCTGGAAGATTGGAGGAAGGGGAGTAGTGAAGGCAAGGCAGGCAGAGCACTTTCCCCCAACATTATTGCTTATATGGGTGAAGGTGCACGGTAAGGGTGCCCCTTACCTCCTCCCTTGGCTGTGACGGCTCTGGGAAGCAATGTGAAGGCCAGAGGGCGTGAAGGGAAGGGAGACCCTGAACCACCAAAAATGTATTCTTCTATCTTGACACTTTTGCTATGCTGGGTTCTAGTAGATCAATAAAATAGTGTAATGGAAATCCACCCAGTGTATTGCTCCTGAGTGCACATTCAACATATCAAATGCTTCATTCGCTCAGGCTCTGGGAGGTTTTGTGTAAAAGCAGAAAAGGTACAGAAGAAACTTTTGTTTCCATAATACTTTAAACAGACTTAGCGTTCAAGGTGAAATTCGGGGTGTCTGCTTGTGCAATGAATGTGATCCTTAGGTCCTTAAATCCCTGGAGTCTGGGTACCTGAGTCTGAAAGGGGCTCTTTCCAACACCGCCTCCCACCCTACTCCCATTGCTTGCTTACGGTTGTTAAAGTTTAGCTGAGGCAGGATCAGAATCAGCGATCGAATGGCAAGGTGCTAGTGTCCTGCCTGCCAGAGAGTTTACACACGCTTAGAATATTAGATGTGATTGACAGAGGGGTGTGTATGTGTGTGTGAATCAAACCTCTTGTTCTGTTTTGCAGTCACAAAGAAGCCTTTCCTTTTGAAATCTAAGAAGGTCCCCTTTTCTCGGCTTGTGGAGGGAATTAGGCAGCAAATAACCATGAACTTTTTTGTTTTTCATAATCGGCTAAAACTTTAATTGATGTAAAGTTTATGAAGTGTGCAGGAATTTCAGGACGGCTTTTTCACCTACCTTTCATATGCAGCCACCCGTAGAGTGGCACTAGTTCTAATAGGTGTACAGTCTTCCCTAAATCCTCTGATCTGACCTTGGTTATTGTTCAAACTTTACATTTAAATCAATCATAAATTTATTTTGTATAACTAGATGATTTAAAAGAAAACTGACCAAATGATCAAAGGCATTCTGTCTCTCTTTTTAAAAATAACTAGGAACAGAACTTTGCATACAGGTTAGGATTCCATGAAATAAAGACTTTGTTTTTGACTTGCAGAAATGATTGTGCATATATTCAGTCTGAAAGCCTTTTAATGGCCTTGAATTGAGGAGTCTACAATCAGGAAAGGCCAGGTGGACCTGAGCTGGGATGAGTGCTTTCTTGGCAGGGAGCCCATTCTTATGATGAAAGCTGGGAAAATTTGCTTGAGGAGAGTAATCCAATGATACGAACGGATTAGGCAGGCTTACATTTAGCAAACTGTAAACCATGAATGTGAATACTGCACCTCTTCCCCACTCAGACAGCTGCCTTGCTTATAAAATAGAGCAACCATAATTAAATAAGAGGAGAAACTAAAGAGAGATGGTGGGAGGAAGGAAGCATCGGGTGTTTCAAAATGATATCGTGTGCATAGAAACCAAGTTTGACAGCAGTAAGTAATTCCCGGTCAGTGCTAACAAAACACTCCCCAACATCGCTCCAAAGACAGGTGGAAACTTTGAACCTGCACAGACTCCAAGTTCACCTTCCACTCTTTGCTCCTATTGGTCCAGCCACTTTTTTTCACTTCTGATTACTTAGCTATTAATGGCATTAATTAAAACCTGCCTTGCTTTCGGATATATTATGAAGCTGTTTGTAAAGTGCTGTGAAGGCAACTTGTTCCAAGAGCTATTAATTCTTGTAAGGGCCGTGTCAGCTTCAGTTATGTGCTCATAAATGCAAACCCAACCTGGTCAATAATCTCCAGGGATAGTCTAAATTGCACAGCTGGCTTTTTAGAAAATGTGTGTGTAGGAACATGAAAAGATTGTTGAAAATGCCTGTGTAAGATTAGATAATAAATGGAGCTATACTGGGTAAGGGGAGGGCAGAACAAAGAAGTTATTATTGAGCATGAGGTATGTTCTGTATTCTACAAAGGGGTGATTTAGGCTGGGTTAACAAGGTATTTGGGAGGAGGTTATTAAAATAGGAAGGCAGCATAAAGCATATAGGTTTGACTGAATAAGTTCCCAGCAGTGCCTGCTTCGGGTCCTCTTTCTTTCTTTTGCTGGCTGTCCTGTTGTCATCACTACTTGGGAGGATTGGGGAAATGGAGGTGGAAGCTGACACCTTGTGTTACCAGTTTGTTGGGTCTATAGACTTTCACCTTAGGACTTCTTTAGAATATTTTTTCACATACTGTATTTATTTAATCTGTAAACCATATTCAGATAAAAAAACTAAGTAGATAATAAAACAAACTCACTAGTATGCAGGCTTTCTCATATGATGGATGAATAGGTACACGATGGATAAATAAATAGATGGATAGGTGGATAAGTAAAGGCTTCATTCATCCACTTACTCAACAAATACTTAGTAAATTAAGAACCATGTGCCTAGCATTGTTCTAGATAATGGAGATGTGGGGATAAAGAGACATGGTTCTTGTGCTCAGTGAGCTTATCTTTTAGTGGGAGAGACATGCAATAAACAAGTAAGTATGTGGATGTGAGAGTGGTAATAAAGAGCTACAGAAACAATAATACAGGAGAATGTGATAGAAATGGACAGAATAATTAGAGAAATGTGTAGCCCAACAATAGACCTCCAGATAATTTAGTGTTGTGGTCTTCAAACTTGATTTTAACAACAGAACCTATATATTTTTTCAGTTGAAGATACATATTCTATAGGGAAACCTCAATATAGACTACAGGTAAAAGCGTATCTGCTCTAGTTGATGTTAGAGTATGTGTGTGCAAGTGTGCGGATGTGTTTGTGTGTGTAGGCTGGTGCCAGAGCCCTCTCCACCAATTTAGGTAAATTATAACAAATTGATTATAAATTGTATCTGTCATAAGAGAAAAATAAGTTAAAAATTTAAGTGATAATTGTTTTGTTGAAATGGGGTGAATAATATTGCTGGCAATCTCTCATGAAGACATCCATAATCTGTTTGTGTCATTCACTTGACTCATTGATCAGAGTCTGCACTAAGTCAATTTCTATACTTATTGCTTCTTTTCATCTTTTTTATATTTTAATTTCTTTTCCTATTTTTATTAAACTAGAAAATCATATCTTGCAATTATGAAGGTATGAGAAAAGGCACATATATTTGTTTCTGGATAGTTTAGTCTCACACAGATCCAGAAATTATGGCAAGGGCTTTCTCTAAAGAGCATGTTCAGTGCTTCGTCTGGTGCTCAGAGGATGAGCTTATCATGTCAAATATGGGATGATTGGATGCTGCACATCAGGAGATAACAGCAAATGGATTCCTGGTCTATTCTTGGGTTCCATTTGGCTCTGAAAGTATTTATTTATGTTTTATTGCCACATTTAGGTGTGTTTTTAAATATATAAAATAATGCATAATAGGTTTTCCTCTCCAACAAGTGTGAATAACCATTAAATGCGGGAACAAATCCATTTTTTTGTTTTGTATTTTTGAGCTGTTTGCACCATGGTTCAGCCTTTAAAAGAATCCCTTTATTTCATCCTTTGTGTGGCCATGCAGGTTCAGGGTGTTCAAGATACTGTCTTAGTGAGATATGCCTTATAGCAAGTCACGTGAAACCGTAGAAATGACCATGAAGAAATTATTTTTTATCTCATCTCTCATTTCAAAACCTTCTTTCTTGTGAATAGCCAGAATATGTCACTATCTATCAGTGGCTGCAATTTCCTCATGTTCCCAGTTGTCACCATTTCCTTTGTGGTGATGGGTGCTGTGATGTCCACTGCCCAGATCCCCCTCCAGGAATGAAAAATGTATTTTCCCCGAGCCCCAAGTTGCTGAACGTGCTGCTAGAAGACAGCTCTCAGCTGTCAGTGCTCTCTGGGGATGCCTGGGCTGAAGTGCTTGAGCCAAGGTCACACCTCCTTCCAGGGGCTGACTGATCATTGTGCAGCAGAGAGGCCCAGCCCCCTCAGCCCAACTGAGAGCACCTCTGAAGGGTCATCCCTGCTCAGGAACTCCTCCCTAAAGGGGCTGGCTTAGGACCTGATCGTAGCTCAAATTTTCCCTTTGACCAATCCTGCTTCCTTTCTCTCCTTTCCATAGGTGTTCATCCAAGAATAAGCCCTAAAAGACCTCCTGCATGTTGAGGAACCCAACCTGTGATAGCTGGCCCCAGGCAAGATAGGATAAAGTGTGCATTGGAATGGGATTTTAGGTCTAGGTCATGAGCTGTCTGGTGGTAATGAGGCTCCCATCATTGGTGGTAGGTGAAGTACAGAAGGCCCCTGGCTCAATGTGGCAGAATAGCTGTTAAAACTTTTGCCAGCCAGGCATGGTGGCTCATGCCTGTAATCCCAGAACTTATGGAGACTAAGGTGGGGGGACCACTTGAACCCTGGGGTTCCAGACCAGCCTGGGCAATATGAAAAGACCCCATCCCTACAAAAAACACAAAAACTAGCCAGGCATGGTGGCACGTGCCTGTAGTCCCAGCTACTCGAGGGGCTGAGGCAGAAGGATCACTTGAGCCTGAGAGGTCAAGACTGCAGTGAGCAGTGACCTTGCCACTGCACTCCAGCCTGGGCAACAGAGTGAGACCCTATCTCAAGAAACCCCACAAAAACACACACAAAATAACGTTTGACAATTGTAGACTGGGATGGCACACACATGGAAGAGAATGTGATAGCTCATGCAGTGTTTAGGCTTTTGAGAAATATGGCAGAAATGGGAACTTTAAGGACAGTGGAATTTGGTGGCTGTAACTAAACTCTGCTCTGGAAAAAGATAATGAAAAGTGGAACATAACTAATTGGCAATTAAAATCTAAGTGTAAAATCGAGACAGTCTCTTTGGTAGCTTATGAAGAGGCTTTTATCTCCTTCAGCAGAGAAAGAGCCAAGGATCAAGCTCAGAATTTAAGTAGAAGAGCTGCCCAGCTCCCAGAAAGGCTAAAGTCCCAACCAAGGCTGGTCTGCTATTACAAAGTTAGGACCTTAGTTAGGAAAGAATGGCTTTTGAGGTATAGGATAAGGACATCTGGGCTGATGCATCCAAAAATCTTGAATCCTGAGATTCACCCGAAAATTCTGAACCTGAAGTGGCCCATATCTCCCTATCAAGAATGGCGTTTCCCTCTGGCTTAAAGATGATATCAAGGTTTCTCCCTGCAGGACATGTGCTCCTTCCTGGTAGGATCTCCCCTCTCCTTTCTTTTGTCTACTAGGTCAATGATGAGGGCTAAATCATAAGCTGAGGACATGCTGGGCTTTCCCAGAGAGGGAAGGGGCTATTCCCCCAGAGAACTGCAGGATCTAGCCAACTTGTAACAGCAAAATCCAGGAGAGGAGTGGATTCTGAGGATGTGGGACTGATGAGGGAAGATCATTCATTTGATAAAGGAGAGTTTATTGCTATGGGAGTTCTCTCCTGGGATATAGGGTTTAACACCCTGGGAAGAACTCCTAGGGAATGGTACAAACACATTGCTAGGATGGGTCCTGGAAGCATGAAAATGTGGTGGTCTACACTAATTGAAGCCAAAATGACAACATTTTTTGTGGCAGGTGGTGGAAGGAAGAATTAAAAGGTTCAGTGAAGTGAGCATGTGAGCGTGGATACACTATATAAGGGTGAAAAACCCACAAGAGGACTATGTTCTACAGAAGAGCGAGGAAGACACATCGTTGACCACTCTAATAAGGAATGTGCTGGAAAAGGGGGCACCAGCATTGCTAAGAAGCTCAGTGGTATGGTTCCCCTGTATCCTGGGCCTGACAATAGGAGATGCTGTTACAGAACTGAGTTCACAGATAACAATGGGGATCATGGGAACCCAAAACCATAAGAGGCCAGGTGGCAGCATTACCTGTCAGAAGCCAGGTAGGTACAACAATTGTAATGAGCAACAAGGTCCACTGGCATCTAAGAGGGCCTGACCTGCAGATGGTTATGAAGATAGTTAATAGAACTCAGTGTCATTAAGGGCAATATAGGTGGCCAGTCCATGAAAGTACTGCTCAAAAGAAATCATGGCTGGATGACCAAAAGCCTGAGATGTCGCCACAATAAAATTCATGATCCCTTGCCCAATTTCTGGACCTAAGTTAGTTTTTGGACCAGGAACCCATTGACCAAAGGAGTGTTCAGGTCCCCAGGAGGAAGTATCCTGAAACACTATTATAAGTCTGTTTATAAATGAGTTTCCCAGTCCTTCCCCAAAGGAATATATGACTGTATATTCTGAAACTTTATGTTGTGGAAAGTGGAAGACATAAATATTTTTGAAAACTGCTGGGCTCAGGGTGAGAGACTTTAGGACACTGAAGACCTAAAGCATCATCATAGGCCCCCTCTCAGAGTGGGGATATAGGGAGGTAAGAAAATGAATAAAGTCCTGGCTCAGGGCTGGTTCACAGTGGGTTCACTGGATCTACAGGCCCACCTGGTGGTCGTTTCCCTGGTTCCTGGAAGTATAATTGGAGTAGATATACTTGGTAGTTGGCACAACCCTTGTAATGGGGGAATTGGCCTATGGGGTAAGAGATCAAGCAAAAGTAGTGGGGAAGGTCAAGTGGAAGCCATCAAAGTGGCTTCTATCCACCTTACCCACTGGCAAGATAGCAAATTAAAAATAATATTGCACTCTAGAGCTGGGGGTAATGGCAGATATTAGCACCACTCTTAAAGATGCAGGGTAGGAGTCTCCATCATGTCTACATTTAATACACTAATCTGCCATCTGAAGACAGCAGATGGATCCTGAAAGATGACAGCAGACCACTGCAAACTTAACCAAATAGTAGCCCCAATTGCAGCTTCTTTGTTGAGCAGAATACCATGGCCTTAGGTGTCTGATATGTGGTCACTGGTCTGGCTAGTGCTTTCCTTTCCAACCCTATTGGAAAAGAGTGCTCTGACTGGGAAAGGACAAGAGAATCCATTTTCAGGTCTGTCCCAGGGCTGTGTTAATTCCCCTGTCCTCTGTCATATGATAGCCTGCACTAACTGGCCATCCCAAAGAATATCACTTTGGTCCATTATATCAATGAAATCATGTTAATCAGATTGGATGAGCAAAAAATATTCACTACTGTGGACACCTTGGTAAGACACATATACTCCAGAGGGTGGGAAATAAACCCCACACATTTCAAGGACCTATCATATCAGCAACATATTTAGGGCTCCTATTCTGGGACCTGCCAGGATATTCCCTCAAAAGTAAAAGGACAAATGAGTTCATCATATACCTCCACCAAAGAGAATGAAGCATAACACGCAACTCTCGGTAGGCTACTTCTGGTTGTGGAAGCAGCATATTCCGTACCTGGGAGTGCTGATCTAGTCCATGTAGCTGGTAACATGGAAGGATGCCAGTTTTGACTGTTGCCCAGAGCAGAAAAGGGCTCTGCAGCAGGTACAGGCTTGGGTTATACTGTATGACCAGGACGATTCTATAGTATTGGAGGTATCAGTGGTAGAAAAAGATGCCTTGTTGAGTTTATGGCAGATCCAGTAGGAGAATTATAGTATAGACCAATAGGTTTCTAGAGTAAGGAAATGTTAGCTGCAGTGAAAATTGTATGCCTTTTGAAAAATAGCTTCTGGGCTCTTGTAGAGACTTTGTGCTTAATACACAGCACACCAAGTGATTAGGAAGCCAGAATTGCCCCAAATGGGCTGAATCATTCCAGACTCATAAGGTTGGGAAGGCCCAATAACCGTACATAGCAACATGAAAGAGGCTCATCCAGGACTAAGCATGAATAGGACCAGGGGACACAAAATAGCTGTAGAGTCAGGGCATCCAGAGCCCCATGTCACCTACCATGACTGCACCAGTGTCCCTTCCTTAGCTCACTTCTGTGATTGCAAAAGGATCCTTTATGACCAGCTGATGGAAGAGGAAATAACCCTGAGCTTGGTTTGTGGATGGCTTGACTTGATATGTGTGTTTAAGCTGAAAATCATGGTGGTTGCCCAATAGCCCTTCTTGGGGAGGCCTTGAAGGAAGCAGTGAAGGAAAATGCTCCCAATGGGCAGAGCTTCGAGTGGTTCATCTTTGTGTGGAAGGAGAGGTGGCTCAGAGTTTATAATATATACCAACTCAAGATCAGTGGGGAATGGCTTGGCTGGCTGTTCAGGGACTTGGGAGGAGAAAGACTGGAATATCAGAAACAAGAAGGTCTGGGGTAGACACATGTGGATGAACCTTATGGGAGTAAGAAAGAAGGGGAAATATTTTTGATTTTCATGTTAAAGCCTACTAGAGAGTATCCACCATGGCAGAGGCACTAAACAACCATGTAGACAAAATGACTTGGCCAGTTACTATCAGCCAGCCTCTGTCATCAACTGCCCCAGTGCGGCTCCAGTGGGTCATGAATAAAGCAGCCATGGTGATGGAGTTGGAGGCTGGGATGGAGACAGGGGTTGTGCTTCTCATCCCCAGAACTCTGGGATTTATGATTGAGAGATCCTGGTTCCCAAAGGGGATCATGAATACTTCTGCTAGGGTATGAAGCAAGAGTCCCATTGTACTATAAGCTATGACTGCTGCCTGCACACTGCAGGTTCCTTGAGCCAAGAAATTAGCAGATGAGATGAGGGGTCGCCATCCTGGCAGGGGTAGTTGACTCTGATCATCATAGAGGGCTACTGCCACACAATGAAGACAAAGAGGAATGTGGCACCCAGGTGATTCTCTTTAATACCTCTTTGAACGTCCTTGCCCAACTCTGACAGTAGATTGACAAGTTCAGCTACCTTGGCTGAGAAGGGCATGGTGACCAGGGACTCAGACTCCTATGAGGCTCTGGGTCATGCCACCAGGTAAGCCAGTGAGAACAAGTGATGAGCTGGCTGAGGGTAAGGGGAATCTAGAAGGGGTTGTAGAGGTGGGAAATGATGAGTATTAGTTGCAGCCCAGAGATGAGCTACAGTGACAGGGACTATAGTTCATCTTATTAACTTTTCTCTCTTAAGTTTTCTCTAGGAATCCTTCTAGAGGAGTGGAATCTGAGCAATGCAAGGGGCAGAGTGGACTGGATATATGATGCACTTGTCAGATCTCCCTTTAGGACTGAAGGATAAATTCCTCTTGCTACTGGGGATGCTGCTGGAAAGATGGCTCCCAGTCTTTTTAGGGGAATGTCTGGGCTGATAAACTGCCTTGACCAGGGGACAATCTACATTCAATAACTGACCAATGATGGGGCATATAGGTTTGGTCTCCTTACCTCAATTCAGTTAAACTCTGAAGAGCTTTCCCCTAGATCCATAACTCCCTGGAAGATTGGCTGAGGACTTTGTCGGAATGTACTGCAGTTCACCTTCGCTCAATCTTGCTTCTCCCTCTGCCCAATCTTGCTTCCTTTCTCTCCCTTTAACAGGTATTGGTCCTGAGCCTATTCTCTAATACATATCTTAAAAAAATTATTATCATAATTTTCTTATTATCATAATTTGCTGCACCTATCAACTCATCATCTATATTAGGTATTTCTCCTAATGCTATCCCTCCCCTAGCACCCCACTCCCCAACAGGCTGTGGTGTGTGATGTTTCCCTCTCTGTGTCCATGTGTTCTCATTGTTCAACTTCCACTTATGAGTGAGAACATGCAGTGTTTGATTTTCTGTTCTTGTGTTAGTTTGCTGAGAATGATGGTTTCCAGATTCATCCATGTCCCTGCAAAGGACATGAACTCATCCTTTTTTATGGCGGCAGAGTATTTCATGGTGTATATTTGCCACATTTTCTTTATCCAGTCTGTCACTGATGGGTATTTGGGTTGGTTCCAAGTCTTTGCTATTGTGAACAGTGCCACAATAAACATACGTATGCATGTTTCTTTATAGTAGAATGATTTATAATCCTTTCGGCCGGCGTATACCCAGTGATAGGATTGCTGGGTCAAATGGTATTTCTGGTTCTAGATCCTTGAGGAATCGCCACACTGTCTTCCACAATGGTTGAACTAATGTACACTCCCACCAACAGTGTAAATGCATTCCTATTTCTCCACATCCTCTCCAGCATCTGTTGTTTCCTGACTTTTTAATGATCACCATTCTAACTGGCATGATACAGGATCTCAACGTGGTTTTGATTTGCATTTCTCTAATGACCAGTGATGATGGAGCTTTTTTTCCATATGCTTGTTGGCTGCATAAATGTCTCCTTTTGAGAAGTGTCTGTTCACATCCTTTGCCCACTTTTTGATGGGGTTGTTTGTTTGTTTCTTGTAAATTTGTTTAAGTTCTTTGTAGATTCTGGATATTAGCCATTTGTTAGATGGATAGATTGCAAACATGTTCTCCCTTCTGTAGGTTGCCTGTTAACTCTGATGATAGTTTCTTTTGCTGTTCAGAAGCTCTTTGGTTTAATTAGATTCCATTTGCCTATTTTGGCTTTTGTTGCCATTGTTTTTGATGTTCTAATCATGAAGTCTTTGCCCATGTATAAGTCCTGAATGGTATTGCCTAGGTTTTCTTCTAGGGTTTTTATGGTTTTTAGGTCTTATGTTTAAGTCTTTAATCCATCTTGAGTTAATTTTTGTATAAGGCATAAGGAAGGAATCCAGTTTCAACTTTCTGCATATGGCTAGCCAGTTTTCCCAACACCATTTATTAAATAAGGAATCCTTTCCCCATTGCTTGTTTTTGTCAGGTTTGTCAAAGATCAGATAGTCGTAGATGTGTGGTGTTATTTCTGAGGCCTCTGTTCTGTTCCATTTGTCTATATATCTGTTTTGGTACCAGTGCCATGCTGATTTTTTTACTGTAGCCTTGTAGTATAATTTGCAGTCATTCAGGTAGAGTGATGCTTCCAGCTTTGTTCTTTTTGCTTAGGATTGTCTTGGCTATGTGGGCTCTGTTTTGGTTTCATATGAAATTTAAAGTAGCTTTCTCCCAATTCTGTGAAGAAAGTCAATGGTAGCTTGATGGGGATAGCACTGAATCTATAAATCACTTTTGGCAATGTGACCATTTTCAAGATGTTGATTTTTCCTATCCATGAGCATGGAATGTTTTTCCATTTGTTTGTGTCCCTTCTTATTTCCTTGAGCAGTGGTTCATAGTTCTCCTTGAAGAGGTCCTTTACATCCCTTGTAAGTTGTATTCCCAGATATTTTATTCTCTTTGTAGCAATTGTGAATGGGAGTTCACTCATGATTTGTCTGTTTGTCTGTTATTGGTGTATAGGAATGCTTGTGTTTTTTTTTTTTTTCTTTTATGAGAGAAAGAAGAAGAAAGAAAAAAGAGGAGAGAGAACAGAATTCTTGCTCTATTGCCCAGGCTGGAATACAATCTAGGAATAGGTATTAAAAATCTCTTTTATGCTGATAATTATGCTTAACAACAGAGACAGGAAGGAATAAGGGAAAAAAATAACAACCAACCAAC